>CM057087.1:18539140-18674140 GCA_029959045.1 Taenioides sp. WSHXM2023 | reverse complement strand
ATCATTGGCTCTCAGCTTTCTCAACCTCTCTGCATTTCCAGGAGAGTCCCTCAGGGGTCAGTCCTTGGACCAACTCTCTTCTTCATTTATATTAATAATATCCCATTGTCTGTTAGCAAAGGAGCTGTTCACCTGTATGCAGATGATACAATTTTATATTCATCTGGCCCTAGCCCTGAAATAGTCAATCAAAAGAAGAAAGTTTTCTTAATGTAGAGAAAGCCTTTTCACAACTGGACTTGACACTAAATGCAAAAAAAACAAGGGCAATCTGGTTTAGTCTCAACAAAACTGCTAATTCTCGCAATCTTTGTCTTAGCACAGCTGATGGAACCACCCTTGAGCAGGTTACAGAATATAAATACCTGGGAATCTGGCTCGAGAGTACGTTGGCTTTCCATCATCACATCGCTGTTTATACAGTCAAAGGTTAAGGCTAAATTGGGTTTTCTGTACAGAAACCGCTCCTGTTTCACAATCCCAGCTAAACGTGCCATTGTTGAGATGTCCATTCTTCCACAATTTGACTATGGTGACATCATTTATCGCCATGCTTCCAAAAGTAACCTTGCAAAATTAGATACCATTTATCATTCTGCGATCCGTTTTGTTACAAATGCTCCCTTTAGGACACACCACTGTCTGCTGTGCTCCCAGGTGAACTGGCCCTCACTGCAGTCCCGTTGAAATATGCACTGGCTCATGTTTATCTATAAAACCATGCTAGGGCTTGTGTGTAGAATCCCTCAGTCGTCCAGGTAGAATCCATAGCAGTTTGAGAGGGGAGTTAAAGAAGCTCTTTTTGTCAAGAAAGAGAATCCTTCCTTGAACAGAAATGGAGGTCTCAGACATCATTTGTCTCCATCTATAACTCTATCCTCAAACCTAAATCAAAACAAACTGAGAAAACAACGGGACTAACCAGGACATGTCCAGAGGTGTGAAAACACCATCATGGACCTGAATGGATCTGCTAACTACTCCCCCACTCCCACTCCATATTGAATAGACTCCCCTGACTAACAGAAACTGTAAACAACTCCATATTGAATAGACTCACCTGACTAACAGAAACTATAAATAAATATGTGTGTCTCAGAGTAATTTCATTGTAATTAAGCTCCTCCCTTCAGGCAGATATAAAGCAGTGTCCACCAGCATCTGACCAGAACTGAAGAAGCAGCTTGGATGAGCTGAGAAACGTATTCGACCAAATAAACTCTGTCCAGTTGACAAATTAAATTTCTCCTTTTGCCATGCTAGGGCTCACACCTGCCTATCTAAGTCAGCTGCTCCAACAGGAGTCTCCCTCCAATAACACTCGGTCCTCACAGCTCATCAAACTGAAAGTTCCTAAGTCCAGGTCCTCTCTCGGCCTCAAGTCTTTTCGATGCAACGCTGCTAATGATTGGAATTTGGCTCAAAGCTCACTTAAACTGGACTCTTTCATTTCTCTTTCTGCTTTTAAATGTAAACTGATCATTTTTAAAGATGTGTGTAAATGTTTCACTAATGAAACTAAAGGAGATTTTTAGAGACTGATGTAAATGTTGTTTTACTAATGAATGATGTTTAATATTTAATTGTTTTAACTCCCCTTCCCCTTCCCCTGGCTGCCTCTGGCCCAGGCCAACATTGTAAATAAGAATTTGTTCTTAATGTTTTGCCTGGTAAAATAAAGGTTAAATAAAATAAATAAAACTCCCTCTGTCATCAATAATTCACTAATCCACTGACATTAATAATCCATAAACAGTAGATGACCTTGTGGTACTGTTGTGTTTAAAGGTGCAGTACATGATCACACAAATATTAAAGGGGACAGTTAGTCAGAAAAGGCTTTTGTATTTGTGTCTGTGGAGGAAAAATGTGGAACAGTTTGAACTGAAACTGAGTCCAAATAGAAGTGAAATCATTTTAATAGAAATGATGAGAAACCTTTGGGAGGGTTGTAAAGGGTGAAAGCAAAACTGTCGGTGACTGTTGGTGATTCTGTGGTTGGGGAACTTATGAAAGATAATTTGTTTCATCAGATTTTGAATTTGAATTGCTGTTGAATTTCTCACTTTGAAGTTTTTTTTTATTTGTTATTTCAACTGTACATTTTCAAAGTGTTTAAAATTCAATATAAATAAATAAATCCAGTAGTAAATCCAGTCTGATATCCACCTGTGTAATTATTCTTGTGAACAGAAGTGATGCCTGAGGCCAAGCGGCTGGTGAATATGAATTATTATAATGGCACTGCAGACAGACTCCGGTTAGAGAATCTTGATCAGCTTAAGGGTTTCAAACTTGAACATACTCCAGGTGATGGTTATGTTTGTGTGTGTTTGTGTGGTCTGGAATAAACAGAAAAAACAAGAAACGTGTCATGAGTGGTTGTTATAACAATAAATATACCGATTAATAATATTAAACTGGAGAAAATACAATAAAGGCAAAATAACAGGAAGTTACCTAATGTAACTAGAGGTCTATGAATATGCAAGTTGTACTCCGCGACCTCCACCACAGGCTATAACCTATGCAAGGGCCGCAGGGTAAGGGCCCCCGGCCATTACGTAACTACACCACTGCTTTCAAAACAAAGTAAATGTAAACGCGCTGCACTTGGCCGTGGAAAAGTCCAGTTTGGTCGCAGGAATAACCCGTCTGTGTTCTTCTGTGACAGTCGAATAGTTTATCTGCTGTGAACAAATGGCCAGGACACGGTGCTGTCTTTTTGTGGTTTTAATCTGCATGAAACAAAATATGCACTGGTCCAAATACCACGGCTTATCACTGTCATCACCACTGGTCATCACAAGAGGGCGCTACTCAGTCAACATGCATTAGCTCAAATAAACGTAATCGAATACCACATAATCTCAGTTACATAAAGCAATATTTTACAACCATAAAACATAAATCAGTAAAAAACATGAGAGATTATATGATATGGCTGTTAAATACTTGCAATATCCTGGATTAAATTGATTATCTTAAACCAAAGTCTCCTCCTCTAAAAAGGAACATTCTGTAACTTTAATTTGTTTCCAGTTCTATTAGAAATATCAAGAGGCTCTGGCTGCAGACGTATGGGGAAAGTGTCGCTCCACTTTTATAAATGAGGAAATACATACATTTCTTTTTTTTTTTTTTTTTTTTTTAGATTAAACCAAACATAACAAACTTGAAGAATGACCTGAAACTTTGTGCCAGCTCATTGGGCCTAACTGAGAGAAAAGAGGCTGTTTTAATTTTTTTTATGTTATGTCCTTTTTGAATGAGTTTATTTTATTCCTTTAAATTGGAGCTTTGAAATTGCCCCTTTGTTTTTATTCACTGTTGTGTTTTTAATGCATTTATTTTATTTTCATGTGAACTGTTTACTTTTATAAGGTGCAGTTTTTGTTTGTTTCTGAAAATCTCCAGGACAAGCTCGCCCAGCTCAACGTGCCTGACTCCACCTGCAGGTGGATCACTGACTTCCTGACGGACCGGAGGCAGTGCGTGCGGCTAGGGAAGAATGTCTCGGACACTCGGACTATAAGCACAGGATCTCCACAGGGCTGTGTACTTTCTCCCCTGCTCTTCTCCCTGTACACCAACTGCTGCACCTCCAGCCACGACTCCGTGAAACTGGTTAAGTTTGCGGATGACACCACCCTCATCGGGCTCATCTCGGACGGCGATGAGTCTGCCTACAGGAGGGAGGTGGACCGGCTGGTGTCCTGGTGCAGCAGCAACAACCTGGAGCTCAACGCCCAGAAGACAGTGGAGATGATTGTGGACTTCAGGAAAGTCACAGCCCCCCTGCCTCTACTCACCCTGACAGACTCCTCCATCACCACTGTGGACTCCTTCCGCTTCCTGGGCACCTGCATCACCCACGACCTCAAGTGGGAGCCGACCATCAGCTCCCTCATCAAGAAAGCCCAGCAGAGGATGTACATCCTGCCAAGCTGCCTGCCCAGATGATGGTGCAGTTTTACACGGCCATCATTGAGTCCATCCTCACCTCCTCCATCACTGTGTGGTACGCTGGGGCCACTGCCAGGGACAGACAGAGACTGCAGCGCATTGTGCGCTTTGCTGAGAAGGTGATCGGCTGTAGCCTTCCATCTCTCCAGGACCTGTACGTCTCCAGGACTCGGGGGCGTGCAGGCCGGATAGCAGCTGACCCCTCTCACCCTGGACATGGACTATTCCAGCCACTTCCCTCTGGCAGAAGGCTACGGTCCATACGGACCAGAACCTCTCGCCATAAGAACAGTTTCTTCCCCTCTGCCGTTGGACTCATAAACACTTTATGAACACTTATAACACCTGTACTAAGGACACTTTATAACACCAGTCACTTTAAATAAGTCATGTCACGTCACTTGCTCTTTTGCACTGTCAGTTTGCACTGTTGTTCTGATGCTCTGTATATACTTGACTATTTTTATTTTTTTATTATATATCCTAATCTTTTTGCATGCTCTTACTTTATTTTCAAATAGTGATACTTTATTATTATTATTATTATTATTATTATTATTATTATTATTATCCTTTTCTAACAGTGATATCTCTACTTTGTATTATTATTATTATTATTATTATTATTATTATTATTATTATTATTATTATTATTATTATTATCATTCAGTGTTCTATGTTGCACCTTATCACCAAAGCAAGTTCCTAGTCTGTGAATTGTGTTCACTGACAATGGCAATAAAAGCTTTTCTGATTCTGATTCTGATCTGCAATAAACAAAAAATAAAAAAATGTCTCGAACGGTGCTGCCTCTTGGCCAGCTGGATTTCACCTGTTATATTCAATCTATTTGAATAGATCCATGGATCCCACTTGTAAAAGGGGAATTTATTCATCTGTTCACGTGTAGAATGAGGTTCATCACTGGGAGAATAAATACAAAAAAAAATTGTTTGACCAGAAAGTGAATTATTTTCTTACAAATTATATTATATATTAACCCACGGCTTAATATACAGACTACAGGTGCGATTTGCTGAAAAAACAGAGGGGGGATATTTTATAAGATTTTAAGCAATATCAGTGGAGTTGCATTAATCAATATTCAAATAATTTAGCAGAGGTGGGAATATCAAACAAATCCCACCCTGGATATAAATGCGAACAAGTTCCAGAAAAAAACCCCAAAACAAAACATTTTATAAACTACACTACACACAATCTTATTTAATCTTTATTTTCCGTTCTAGAGTGGCGCTCCATAGGTCTGCATAAAAGTGGAGGTCACGTGTTTCCGTTCGAGACATATGTACTTCCTTATTTAGAAAAGTGGGGGTCACGTGTTTCCGGAGCGTGGCGCTCCACTCGCCCATAAAACTATATCCATGCTGCAGCCAGACCCTCTTGGAAATATCAGTCCTCTGATTTTATTTGTTTACATTTTGTTTTTGCTAACTGTGATCTTTTCTTGTATTTAAAAATGTTTTAGATATTTTATTTCATGTACATAAATTTTATGATGACCCCTTGTATTTAAAAAATAAACAATAACAATAATAATAATAATAATAATAATAATAATAATAATAATAAAAGCGCTCTCTGCTCAGCCTCAGTGCGCAGGCGCAGTCGGTGTTTCTGGTCACGTGTGTGAGGATGGCGTCCGCGTTGAGAGGTGCTGCTGGAAATCTGCTCAAGGTGAGACTCAAATAAAGCTCATTTCCTGTTTAAATCCCCCCAAAACTTTAGATGTCATCCGAAAATGTTAAATATTATTTAGTTTAAAGTCCGGATTTATCCAGAAACGGTTCGATTCGTGTTTGTGACACGAGCTAACGTCACCCTGCAGTTATAATGTCCATTTCCACCAGTCACCTTTACTTTAAACACACAAAACTACACTTGTATACGCTTTAAATGTGTTATATTTTTAAATTGGGTCATAAATATCTGGAAACTCAGTTTTATTTGCAACTTAATGATGCCGAACTGACGAGCCGCACACTGCAGCTGTTTCTGTGAAATTACAGTGACACTTTTTATCTTTAAGGGTTAAATGCAGTTTTCTTGAAAGCAGTATTTTATTTTAGCTTAGTTTTAGTTAGTTCTTGTGTGTGTTTGTGTATGTTTGTGAGTGTTTGTGTGTGTGTCCTTGACCTGTCCGTGTCTCAGGCTCAGCTCAGACTAAAATAAACCTCCAACAAATTCCATTCACCCGAACAAATTTCAGTTCTTCAGTTTTTCATTTAAAGCTTCTGTATCAGACTCAGATCCTCAAAAACACCTGGAGTTGTGTTTGTTTCATTCACATGTTTGAGGAACTCTTAGTCTTAGAATTATTAGTCTGTCTACATCTCCAAAGCTCCAAATGCTCTGTTCCACCTTATGATGTCATCAAGTGGTAGTTGAACAGCTCCTTTTCCCTTGGCTGATCTGGGGTCAGTCTGTGTGAAGTTTTCCCCCCGTCAAACGCAAACCGACACAAAAACTATGCAGGGTTCTCATGGCCATGGAAATCCTGGAAAAGTCACGGAAAATTAAAATGTCATTCAACTACATGACATTAAAAGTCACGCAACTACTGCGTTCTGTTAAGTTTTCATGAGGCTGTTATGATCATTTTCGAACGTATGCACCAGTCGGGTGGTAACATTTCATATTTAACCCTAAAGTTTGCTCAGTTCTGCACATGTATGGTGTCGTAAAGTCATGGAAAATTCACTTTAGGTCATGAAAAAGTCATGAAAATTTTGTCCGTAAAAAAGAGTGGGAACCCTGACAATATCAATCATTTGTGCTTCGATTGTGCTTCGTTTGTCGGTCTGGTCTGGGGTCGGTCTGGTCTGGGGTCGGTCTGGTCTGGGGTCAGTCTGGTCCGGGGTCAGTCTGGTCCGGGGTCGGTCTGGTCTGGTCCGGGGTCAGTCTGGTCCGGGGTCAGTCTGGTCCCGGGTCAGTCTGGTCCCGGGTCAGTCTGGTCCCGGGTCGGCCTGGTCCGGGGTCGGTCTGGTCCCGGGTCGGTCTGGTCCGGGGTCGGTCTGGTCCGGGGTCGATCTGGTCTGGTCCGGGGTCGATCTGGTCTGGTCCGGGGTCGGTCTGGTCCCGGGTCGGTCTGGTCTGGTCCGGGGTCGGTCTGGTCCGGGGTCGGTCTGGTCCGGGGTCCGTCTGGTCCGGGGTCCGTCTGGTCCGGGGTCCGTCTGGTCCGGGGTCCGTCTGTGGCGTGTGGGGAAACAGAATACATTCACAAAGTTCTATCTAGTTTTATTCATTTGTGTTTTTGTATGTGTGTGTCTGTGTGTGTGTCTGTGTCTGTGTGTGGTTCCAGGCCCTCAGTGGCGCCCCCCGCTGGCAGGTGTTCTCCTGTCGCCCTCTGTCGGGGGCAGAGTCAGCTCCTGCTCGCGCTGATGCCACGTTCAAGGTGACCATGGTCCCTGGAGACGGAGTGGGACCAGAGCTCATGACCGCCGTCAAGGACGTGTTTAAGGTAAAGACTTTAAAGCTGCACCGTGGAACTTTTCTGGTGGAGGGTCCGTCAAACGCTTTTCTCCATGGAGATGTTGTTGCTTTGTCTGGAATGTTTGACAGTATGGCATTAAACCTTTCTATCTCCATGGAGACCAAACCAGACCAAGTTACAGGTCAGCTCTGTGGAGAGGCGACCCCGCTCACAGTCAGAATGTCTGTTTTTCTAGGTATTTTTGAGCTCTAAAACCAGCTGTAATTGAATAAATGTAAAGTAGAGCTGTTTAATGCCACACTGTGGAACATTCCAGGCAGAGCAGTGACGTATCCATAGAAACAAACAGGTGACAGACCCCCAAGCAAAAAGTTCCACAGTGCAGCTTTAAAAAGCATCTGGTTTTCATGTTTTTCTTGGTTCGGTGGATAGTCCCTGTGGTCGATATTTCTCAGTTTTCCATCAGTGAAGTGGAAGTTTGTGGAAAAAATAAGTTACAGAAATCCAGGAAGTAGCAGGTTTAAAGGTGCACTGTGTAACCTTTGTGGTGCAGGATCCGCCACCTACTTGTCTCCCTGGAGGTTGCTAGGTAACAGTTATGGAATTACCTCTACGTACGTACGTCACGTCTGCTGCTGTGTCCAACCAGGAAGTGACATTATGAACAAACTGATCAAACTAGAGAAAACGAGTTTTAGTCAAATCTTAAATAAAAATAGCATGTTGACTTGTACATTTTGAGACCATGTAATTTATAACATATTAAAGCTGCACTGTGTAACTTTTCGTTTAGGGGTCCGTCACCTGCTTGGTTATTAAAAATCACAAACATTTCACTGTTTTTGAACCTGGAATATGGAGGATAATTTGTTCCATTAGATTTAGAATTTTAAATCACGCTGAATTTCTCACTTTGAATTTTTTAAGTCTGAATTTTTTTTTTTTTATTCATTTATTTTTACTGAGGGCTTGAAAATATTTGTGCTGAATATTTATTTTTTTATTTTTTATTTTTTTTATTTTATTGTCTAGAAAAAAATAAACACCTGTAATATTAAAATTTATTATTTCTATAAGCAAAATACGTATTTTATTATTATTTATTTGGGATGAGATTTCGTAGCAACTTTTTAAACACACTGTGGTAGATCTCCAGTATGGAAAATATAAATAAAATGCCTTTTGCCAGTATTGGTTTGTATTGAAAAAAATAATATAAATAATAATACCTTGTGTAAAGCTTTTGTTGTTGTTGTTGTTGTTGTTGTTTTTTTTCAGCTGCTGATTTTAAATGTTCTGAATATTGAAAACGTGATTTTTTTTTTTTTTTTTTTAAACACTTTGATATTGTACACATATAATTTCATTAAATGAAATTCAGAATGAAAAGAATTCAAACATGTTTTTTCCGGGTTAAAAAATTCAAAGTGAGAAATTCGGTGGCATTTAAAATTCAAAATCTGATTAAACAAATGATCTTCATACGGGAATCCTGTCTTCAATAATTGTGTTTTTCTTCACGTCTCCTCTGTGTGTGCGTCTCCTCTGTGTGCATCTCCTCTGTGCGTCTCCTCTGTGTGTGCGTCTCCTCTGTGTGTGCGTCTCCTCTGTGTGTGCGTCTCCTCTGTGCGTCTCCTCTGTGTGCGCGTCTCCTCTGTGTGCGCGTCTCCTCTGTCCTCTGTGTGTGCGTCTCCTCTGTGTGCGCGTCTCCTGTGTGCGCGTCTCCTCTGTGCGCGTCTCCTCTGTGTGCGCGTCTCCTCTGTGTGCGCGTCTCCTCTGTGTGCGTCTCCTCTGTGTGTGCGCGTCTCCTCTGTGTGTGCGCGTCTCCTCTGTGCGCGTCTCCTCTGTGCGCGTCTCCTCTGTGCGCGTCTCCTCTGTGTGCGCGTCTCCTCTGTGTGCGCGTCTCCTCTGTCCTCTGTGTGCGCGTCTCCTCTGTCCTCTGTGTGCGCGTCTCCTCTGTGTGCGTCTCCTCTTTGTGCGCGTCTCCTCTGTGTGCGCGTCTCCTCTGTGTGCGCGTCTCCTCTGTGTGCGCGTCTCCTCTGTGCGCGTCTCCTCTGTCCTCTGTGTGCGCGTCTCCTCTGTGTGCGTCTCCTCTGTCCTCTGTGTGCGCGTCTCCTCTGTGTGTGCGCGTCTCCTCTGTGTGCGCGTCTCCTCTGTGTGCGTCTCCTCTGTCCTCTGTGTGTGCGTCTCCTCTGTGTGCGTCTCCTGTGTGCGTCTCCTGTGTGCGTCTCCTCTGTCCTCTGTCCTCTGTGTGTGCGCGTCTCCTCTGTGTGTGCGCGTCTCCTCTGTGTGTGCGCGTCTCCTCTGTGTGTGCGCGTCTCCTCTGTGTGCGCGTCTCCTCTGTGTGCGTCTCCTCTGTCCTCTGTGTGCACGTCTCCTCTGTGCGCGTCTCCTCTGTGTGCGTCTCCTCTGTTCTCTGTGTGCGTCTCCTCTGTGTGCGTCTCCTCTGTGTGCGTCTCCTCTGTGTGCGTCTCCTCTGTAGGCGGGGGACGTCCCGGTGGAGTTTGAGGAGTTCCATCTCAGTGAGGTTCAGAACATGGCGTCAGAGGAGAAACTGGAGCAGGTCCTGAGCTCCATGAGGAACAACCGAGTGGCCATCAAAGGTACTGCAGGAGTTGAAACACGACTCATGTTAAACACGGACTGAACATGGAGCCGCTAACGCTGCTAAACCGCTAATGCCGCTAAACCGCTAACGCCGTGCTACAAACAGGAAGTGTTCATGGGCGTGACTGGGCTCCATGGACTCTGGCTCCAGTTCAGTTTGTGTGTCTAAAGCGTGGCCCCTCTGTCTGTACCTGCTGCTGTCAGGCTCCTCACTCTGACCTTTGACCTTTGACCTGCTCTACATGACCCTGGGGTTTGGAGTTCAACATTTCAGATCTGAACTTTAAGAACTGACCAATTGCGCTTGGAGCTCATCATTCGTTTAGTCGTTTTTCAAAATAAAACCAAATATAAGAAAAGGAAAAAAACTACTATCTTCTTCAAAACCAAAATGAAAAAAAACGATAACGATTTTTTTTTTTTTTTAACTCATGCTGAGATGGAGGTCTGGACTTAGACACTCGCTCCAGTTAAATAAAAACACCTCCATGATTTTTACACTTTTATTTAGTTTATTTATACGACGGGGACAGTGCAGGAGCTACGTGAACCTCAACAGGAGAAATGCCAGAGGAAATTCCACCTGTCGTCCCTGGGGCAGGATTCTAGGATTTTAGGTTTTTAGGATTTTAGGTTTTTAGGTTTTTGTAATGTGCAGCTCAAGCAGAAGAACAAACAGAGCACCAAATTCATCCGTTCATGAGAATAATGTGAGCAATCGTTTCTGTTTTGGCACAAACATTTCCGCCATTCTGCCGCGGATCGGCAGATGGTGAAACATGATATTTACACCCAGTCGATTCTCACTTTGTTTTAAATAAAAAAACAAACCTGGACGACGACACAGTTTTTTCTGTCCTTCAGGTTTTAGGGTCACCCCTCTAATTTCTGCGAAAAAGGACGTTGGTTTGGTACTTTCCAAAGGCATATACATGTATGTCTATGGCACTTTCTGCTTAACTTGGGCAACGGGAAATGTTTCCTTTATTTAAACACCAAATCGAAAACTGAACAAAACGAATCATTAACCGTTTTTTCATTTTGGTTTTGGAGACAAATAATGAAGAAATTAGTTGTTTTTTCTTATTTTTGGTTTTATTTTGGAAAAACGAATAAAAGAATGATACAGATTCTCACTTAATCCACTTCTTCAAATCGAAGCATTTTCAGCTTCACCTAAAGGCGTTTAACTTTTCCACAGATTTTATGTTTTATTTCAACAGACCCTGTGTTTATCTTTTATACAACAGAGTTGGTTTGGATTTTTTATCTTAAGAAATAAGATTTTTATAACAACAAATGTCGTTATATTAAATACAGACAGGAACTGTAATACGCCCTCGAGTGGCCGTTAACGTGTATTACACTGCGTCAAACCGATTTAATCGAATCATTTAAGACTTGGACTGAAATCACCAGTGAGAATCGTTTTCTGTCACTTCTGTTTTGTTTTGTTTAAATCTCTTAGTTCCATATAAATGTTTATTTTGTGTTTGAACTGGGTTTAACAGTCACATTTGGAGCAGTAAATTAGTGTAACTGAACTTTCCTTGTGAAAGGATTCTTCTTATTCTTATACTTTATTTATAAATTGTTGACGTTTGTGTGTCACAGGAAAGATCCACACGCCCATGGAGTTTAAAGGGGAGCTGGCGTCGTACGAGATGAGGCTCAGGTCTGTGTGAAACGTTTCCTCCTGCTGCACTTCAGTGTTTTATTCTGAAATCTGTGCAGGAGGAAGTTGGACCTGTTTGCGAACGTGGTCCACGTGAACAGTCTGCCCGGATACGCCACACGCCACAACAACCTGGACCTGGTGATCATCAGAGAGCAGACGGAGGGAGAGTACAGCTCCCTGGAACATGAGGTGCTACTACTACTACTGGTACTACTAGTACTACTGATACTACTACGGATACTACTAGTACTACTGGTACTACTAGTACTACTGATACTACTAGTATTACTGTTAGAACAGAATACTCCAACAACCCGAGACTTGAGGCCAACGCACACGAAAACATGGAGCACCGCGGCCGTTTGAGTCACACCAGTGCACTCTGGAAACGACTTGAACAGAAAGAACTGTTTTCTCTGTAGTTTATGGATAAAATAATCTCCCTCTCTCCTCCCTCTCCTCTCCTCTCCTCTCATCCCTCTCTCCTCTCCTCCCTCTCCTCTCCTCCCTCTCTCCTCTCCTCTCTCTCCTCTCTCTCTCTCCTCCCTCTCTCCTCTCCTCCTCTCTCCTCTCTCTCTCTCTCCTCCCTCTCTCCTCCCTCTCTCCTCTCCTCTCTCTCCTCTCTCTCTCTCCTCCCTCTCTCCTCTCCTCCTCTCTCCTCTCTCTCTCTCTCCTCCCTCTCTCCTCCCTCTCTCCTCTCCTCCTCTCCTCCTCTCTCCTCTCTCTCTCTCCTCTCCTCCCTCTCTCCTCTCCTCTCCTCCCTCTCTCCTCTCCTCCCTCTCTCCTCCCTCTCCTCTCCTCTCCTCTCCTCCTCTCCTCCCTCTCTCCTCCCTCTCTCCTCTCCTCCTCTCTCCTCCCTCTCCTCTCCTCCTCTCTCCTCTCCTCCCTCTCTCTCCTCTCCTCCTCTCCTCTCTCTCCTCTCCTCCCTCTCCTCTCCTCCCTCTCCTCTCTCCTCTCCTCCTCTCTCCTCTCCTCTCTCTCCTCCTCTCTCCTCCCTACCTCTCTCCTCTCCTCCTCTCTCCTCTCTTCTCCTCCTCTCTCCCTCTCCTCTCCTCCTCCTCTCCTCTCTCTCCTCCTCTCCTTTCTCCCTCTCCTTTCTCCTCCTCTCTCCTCCCTCTCCTCTCCTCTCTCTCCTCCTCTCCTCTCACTCTCTCTCCTCTCCTCTCTCTTCTCCTCCTCTCCTCTCTCTCCTCCTCTCCTCTCACTCTCTCCTCTCTTCTCCTCCTCTCCTCTCTTCTCCTCCTCTCCTCTCTCTTCTCCTCTCCTCTCTCTCCTCCTCTCTCCTCTCCTCCTCTCCTCTCCTCTCTCTTCCTCTCCTCTCTCTCTCCTCTCTCTCTCCTCTCCTCTCCTCCTCTCTCCTCTCCTCTCCTCCTCTCTCCTCCTCTCTCCTCCTCTCTCCTCTCTTCTCCTCCTCTCCTCTCTCTCCTCCTCTCCTCTCTCTCCTCCTCTCCTCTCTCTCCTCCTCTCTTCTCTCTCCTCCTCTCCTCCCTCTCTCCTCTCCTCCTCTCTCCTCCTCTCTCCTCTCTTCTCCTCCTCTCCTCTCTCTCCTCCTCTCCTCTCACGCTCTCTCCTCTCCTCTCTTCTCCTCTTCTCTCTCTCCTCTCCTCTCACTCTCTCTCCTCTCTCCTCCTCTCTCCTCCTCTCTCCTCCTCTCTCCTCCTCTCTCCTCCTCTCTCCTCTCTTCTCCTCCTCTCCTCTCTCTCCTCCTCTCCTCCTCTCTTCTCTCTCCTCCTCTCTTCTCTCTCCTCCTCTCTCCTCTCCTCCTCTCCTCCCTCTCTCCTCCTCTCTCTTCTCCTCCTCTCCTCTCTCTCCTCCTCTCCTCTCACTCTCTCTCCTCTCCTCTCTTCTTCTCTCCTCTCTCTCCTCTCCTCTCACTCTCTCTCCTCTCCTCTCTTCTCCTCCTCTCCTCTCTTTTCCTCCTCTCCTCTCTCTCTTCCTCTCTCCTCCTCTCCTCTCCTCTCTCTTCCTCTCCTCCTCTCTCTCCTCCTCTCCTCTCTCTCTCCTCTCCTCCTCTCTCCTCCTCTCTCCTCTCTTCTCCTCCTCTCCTCTCTCTCCTCTCTCTTCTCCTCTCCTCTCTATCCTCCTCTCTCCTCTCCTCCTCTCCTCTCCTCCCTCTCTCCTCTCCTCCTCTCTCCTCCTCTCTCTCCTCCTCTCCTCTCTCTCTCCTCTCCTCCTCTCTCCTCTCTTCTCCTCTCTCTCCTCCTCTCCTCTCACTCTCTCTCCTCTCCTCCTCTCATCCCTCTCCTCTCTTTTCCTCCTCTCCTCTCTCTCCTCCTCTCCTCCCTCTCTCCTCTCCTCCTCTCTCCTCCTCTCTCCTCTCTTCTCCTCCTCTCCTCTCTCTCCTCCTCTCCTCTCACTCTCTCTCCTCTCCTCTCTTCTCCTCTCCTCCTCTCTCCTCTCTTCTCCTCTCCTCCTCTCCTCTCTCTCCTCCTCTCCTCTCACTCTCTCTCCTCTCTTCTCCTCTCTCTCCTCCTCTCCTCTCTCTCCTCCTCTCTCCTCTCTTCTCCTCCTCTCCTCTCTCTCCTCCTCTCCTCTCACTCTCTCTCCTCTCCTCTCTTCTCCTCTCCTCCTCTCTCCTCTCTTCTCCTCTCCTCCTCTCCTCTCTCTCCTCCTCTCCTCTCACTCTCTCTCCTCTCTTCTCCTCTCTCTCCTCCTCTCTCCTCTCCTCCTCTCCTCCTCTCTCCTCCTCTCCTTTCCTCCTCTCCTCTCTTCCTCTCCTCCCTCTCTCTTTCAGTCTGTTTCTGGAGTGATCGAGTGTCTGAAAATCATCACCAGAGAAAAGTCCAGGAGAATCGCTAAATTTGCCTTTGACTTCGCCACAAAGAAAGGACGAAGTAAAGTCACAGCAGTGCACAAGGCTAACATCATGTGAGTACTACTGCTACTGCTACTGCTACTACTACTATTACTATTACTACTACTACAACTACTATTACTACTACTACAACTACTATTACTACTACTACAATTACTACTACTACAACTACTACTACTACTACTACTACTACCACTACTACTACTACCACTACTACTACTTCTACTACTACTACTATTACTATTACTCAGAGTGAATTTTGCTCTTGAGATGTATCATTGCCCCCGAGAGGAGACTGCACCGTGGACATCTACTAAGATGTCCTGGTTTAGTCCTGGTTTAGACCTGGTTTAGACCAGGTTTAGACCAGGTTTAGACCTGGTTTAGCCCTGGTTTAGACCTGGTTTAGCCCTGGTTTAGACCTGGTTTAGGGCCTTAGTAGATGTCCAAACTGCTCAGGTAAAAGTTTTGGCTCTGAATTTCTCCGCTCAGTTTTCTGCTGTTCACGTGTTAAAGAAGTTTATTTCTTCTGTGTGTCTGTTGTAATAATGTCCCTCGTGTGTCTCCGTAGGAAGCTCGGGGACGCTCTGTTGTAATAATGTCCCTCGTGTGTCTCCGTAGGAAGCTCGGGGACGCTCTGTTGTAATAATGTCCCTCGTGTGTCTCCGTAGGAAGCTCGGGGACGCTCTGTTGTAATAATGTCCCTCGTGTGTCTCCGTAGGAAGCTCGGGGACGCTCTGTTGTAATAATGTCCTTCGTGTGTCTCCGTAGGAAGCTCGGGGACGCTCTGTTGTAATAATGTCCCTCGTGTGTCTCCGTAGGAAGCTCGGGGACGCTCTGTTGTAATAATGTCCCTCGTGTGTCTCCGTAGGAAGCTCGGGGACGGTCTTTTTCTTCAGAGTTGTGCTGAAGTGGCTCAACTTTATCCTAAAATCAAATATGAAAATATCATCATCGACAACTGCTGCATGCAGGTCAGAGACAGACCGGGTTTAGACCGGGCTTAGAGACATGCCAGGTTTTGACCGGGCTTAGGACCTGGTTTAGACCTGGTTTAGTCCCTGGTTTAGTCCCTGGTTTAGTCCTGGTTTATTCTCTGGTTTAGTCCTGGTTTAGTCGGTGGTTTAGTCCTGGTTCAGTCCTGGTTTAGTCGCTGGTTTAGTCGCTGGTTTAGTCTCTGGTTTAGTTCTGGTTTAGTTCTGGTTTAGTTCTGGTTTAGTCCTGGTTTAGTCCTGGTTTAATCCTGGTTCTAACCCCGTCCCTTCTCCTCAGTTGGTACAGAACCCGTACCAGTTTGACGTCCTGGTGATGCCAAACCTTTATGGAAACATCATCGATAACCTGGCGGCGGGTCTGGTGGGCGGAGCTGGCGTGGTGCCCGGGGAGAGCTACAGCGCCGAGTACGCCGTGTTCGAGACCGTGCGTACAGCTCACACACGTTTAGGACACAGTAGGACATCAGGACAGTAGGACATCAGGACATCAGGACATCAGGACAGTAGGACAGTAGGACAGTAGGACAGTAGAACATCAGGACAGTAGAACATCAGGACAGTAGGACAGTAGGACATCAGGACAGTAGGACATCAGGACAGTAGGACATCAGGACAGTAGGACATCAGGACTTTTGGACACAGATTATGTAAAAATGATGCAGAGCCGCTCTGACTGCAGTATGTGCCGTGTCCTGCAGGGGCGCGTCATCCCTTCGCTCAGGCCATGGGGAGGAACATCGCCAACCCCACGGCCATGTTACTGAGCGCCGCCAACATGCTCCGCCATCTTAAGTGAGTCGCCAACGACGACGACTTTAGAGCTGCTGTTTGTCCTCAGAGTCCTACTGACATGTGCTTTTCTCCTCTTTTCTCCACTTTTCTCCTCTTCCTCTCCTCTCCTCCCTCTCTCCTCTTTCTCCTCTCCTCCTCTTCCTCCCTCTCTCCTCCCTCTCTCCTCCCCCTCTCCTCTCCTCCTCCTCTCCTCTCCTCCTCTCCTCCCTCTCCTCCTCTTCCTCTCCTCTCTCCTTCTCTTCTTTCCTCCTCTCCTCTCCTCCCTCTCTCCTCTTCCTCTCTCCTCCTCCTCTCCTCTCCCTCTCCTCCCTCTCTCCTCCTCCTCCTCTCTCCTCCTCCTCCTCTCTCCTCTCTCCTTTCCTCTCCTCCTTCTCTCTTCTCTTCCCTCTCTTCTCTCCTCTCCTCCCTCTCTCCTCTTCCTCTCTCCTCCTCCCTCTCTCCTCCCTCTCTCCTCTTCTCTCCTCCTCTTCCTCTCCTCTCCTCCCTCTCTCCTCTCCTCCTCTTCCTCTCCTCCCTCTCTCCTATCCTCTTCCTCTCCTCCTCCCTCTCTCCTCTCCTCCTCCCTCTCTTCTCCCTCTCTCCTCCCTCTCTCCTCTCCTCCTCCCTCTCTCCTCTTCCTCCTCTTTCTCTCCTCTCCTCCCTCTCTCCTCTCCTCCTCTTCCTCTCCTCTACTCCCTCTCTCCTCCCTCTCTCCTCTCCTCTTTCTCTCCTCCCTCTCTCCTATCCTCCTCCTCTTCCTCTCCTCCTCCCTCTCTCCTCCCTCTCTCCTCTCCTCCTCCCTCTCTCCTCTCCTCTTCCTCTCCTCCCTCTCTCCTCTTCCTCCTCTCTCCTCTCCATCTCCCTCTCTCCTCCTCCTCCTCTCCTCCTCCCTCTCTCCTCCCTCTCTCCTCTTCCTCCTCTTCCTCCTCTCTTCAGTCTGGAGTTTCATTCTCAGATGGTTTCAGATGCCGTGAAGAGGGTCATCAAACAGGGAAAGGTCAGTCTCCTGTTTTACTCTAAACTCTGATCAAATGTTAAAGCTGCGCTGTGGAACTTTTCTGGTTGGAGGTCCGTCCCCTGCTTGTTTCTATGGATACGTCACTGCTCTGCCTGGAATGTTCCACAGTGTGACATTAAACAGCTCTACTTTACATTTATTCAATTACAGGTGGTTTTAGAGCTCAAAAATACCTAGAAAAACAGACATTCTGACTGTGAGCGGGGTCGCCTCTCCACAGATCTGACCTGGAACTTGGTCTGGTTTGGTCTCCATGAAGATAGAAAGGTTTAATGCCATACTGTGGAACATTCCAGACTAAACTAGGGACTAAACCAGGATCTAAACAGGACTAGACCAGGGACTAGACCAGGGACTAGACCAGGGACTAGACCAGGGACTAGACCAGGATCTAAACAGGACGAGACCAGGGACGAGACCAGGGACGAGACCAGGGACGAGACCAGGGACGAGACCAGGGACTAGTCCAGGGACTAGTCCAGGGACTAGTCCAGGGAGTAGACCCAGTTAAAGTGTGTTGTTTTGTGTGTTTTGTGTTATTTGTGTTCTTTTGTGCGTACCTGAACTCACAGTGTGACTAACGCTCTCATTTATCGTGACTAAAAAAAACAAACACTAAACCCACTGAAAGTGAAAGTGAAACTAAAACCTGCGCAGGACCAAACTCCGCCCCCTCCTCCATTTTGAATATTTAAAAATATGATTTAAACATCCAGAATCACACAAACCGACCCAGGGTCTGATGTTCTGATGTTCCTCCTCAAAAACACCTGGAGTTGTGTTTGTTTCATTCACATGTTTGAGGAACTCTTTATTATTAGTCTGTCTAATAACACTCTCCAAACGCTCTGTTCCACCTTGTGATGTCATCAAGTGGTAGTTTCCAAGTGAACAGCTCCTTTTACCTTTAGTTCAGTCGAGATCGGCAATTCCAGGACTGAAATGATCCAAATGATTCTAGTGAAGGTGTGTGGAGTTTAAAAACACAGTGGAGCACTTCCTGTATCACCGCGTGACGTCACAAGGTGGAACAGAGTGTTTTCAGTTTGAGAAGAGTTCAGCCAATTCAGGTTTAGTCCAGGTTTGGTTCTGGTTTGGTCCTGTTTAGTCCAGATTTAATCCAGATTTAGCTTTAGTTCAGGTTTGGTTCAGGTTTAGTCCAGGTTTAGCTTTAGTCTAGGTTTAGTCCAGGTTTAGCTTTAGTCTAGGTTTAGTCCAGGTTTAGTTTTAGTCCAGGTTTAGTCCAGGTTTGGTCCAGGTTTGGTCCAGGTTTAGTCCAGGTTTAGTCCAGGTTTGGTCCAGGTTTAGTCCATCTTTAGTCCAGGTCTGGTCCAGGTCTAGTCCAGGTCTAGTCCAGGTTTAGCTTTAGTCCAGGTTTAGTCCAGGTTTAGTTTTAGTCCAGGTTTAGTCCAGGTTTGGTCCAGGTCTAGTCCAGGTTTGGTCCAGGTTTAGTCCAGGGACATGACATCACAAAGTGGGACAGAGTGTTTTCAGTTTGAGTCTAAACGTTCCGAGTTTGTTAAACTCCAGGTGTTTGTGACGAGGAGACGACTTTAGACCAGAGCAGAGGATCATGGGAGTTTGAACCTGAACCCGTCACATCCGCCTTTTTTATTTTAGTTCTGTTGCTTTAAAATGCTTCACTGTGGGACATTCTCCACACTCTGATCTGTGTGCCTAATAAAGTGGCCTCTGGTGTGTCCATAGCAACGCATTTTAAAGGGACATTTTTGTGACGTTTAAACCCTGTTGCTCCCTCACCTGTCCTCACCTGTCTCTCCTCTGCACCTGTCCCCCTGTCATCACCTCCTCTCCCCTTTTCGTCTCGCCCTCCTCCTTGCAATCCTTCCTCCAACTTCCTCCTCCTCCTCTTTGTTTTTACTCTTCTCTCCTTCTCCTCTGTCGTCTCTACCCCTTCTTCCCTTCTCTCCTCTCCTGCCTCTTTGTCCTCCTCTCCTCTTTCTCCTCTCCTCCTCTCTTCCTCTCTTCTCCTCCTCTCCTCCCTATCCTCTCCCCTTCTTCCTCTTTCCTCTCCTCTCTCTCCTCCCTCTCTCCTCCCTCTCTCCTCCTCTCTCCTCTCTCCTCCTCTCATCTCTCTCTCCTCTCTCCTCCTCTCCTCCCTCTCTCCTCCCTCTCTCCTCCCTCTCTTCTCTCTCTCTCCTCTCTCATCCTCTCCTCCCTCTCTCCTCCTCTCTCCTCCCTCTCCTCCTCTCTCCTCCTCTCTCCTCCTCTCCTCCCTCTCTCCTCCCTCTCCTCTCTTTTCTTCCTCTCCTCCCTCTCTCTCTCTCCTCTCTCCTCCCCTCCTCTCCTCTCTCCTCTCCTCTCTCTTCCTCTCCTCTCCTCTCCTCTCTCTTCCTCTCCTCTCTCTCCCTTCTCTTCTCCTCTCTCCTCTCCTCTCCTCTCTCCTCTCTCCTCTTCTCCTCATCTCTCCTCCCCTCCTCTCGCTCTCCTCTCTCCTCCCTCTCCTCTCCTTTCTTCCTCTCCTCCCTCTGTCCTCATCATTTCCCTGATCTCAGGTTCGGACTCGTGATCTCGGCGGTTACTCGACCACAGGGGACTTTGTGAGCGCTGTGGTGGAAAACCTTCGCCATCGTCCAAACTACTGAAGAGCCCTGACCTGTGACCCCCCTGTGACCCCTCTGTGACCCCTGAGTGCCCTCTCTCATTTGGATCCTCACTTCTCTATATAACGAAGTCCCTTAAACGCTTAAATGAAGAGTTACGGTGATTTTAAAGTCTTTTTTATTCTGTAAAACTCTTTGAATTATTTGAAAACTCTGGGAACTACATAGACCATGATCCTTTGTAAATCACTGTGGCAAAGCACTTCTTTTAAATCTTAATTCTTCATATTACGGTACTTTTTCCAAGGCTTTTTTAAGACTTTTAAAAGGAAAAGTCGCATATTCACAATTTCCTAAGACTCCACAAAATACTGCAATAAATATCGAACCCTGAGAATATCGTATTCTGCTTCTGTGTGTCGTAGAAAGTCGTAAACAAACAGAAAAAACGTGAATATTTACTTTTTGATGTCATTTTTATCTGGATCCAAACGAGGAAGTGCCCAAATCGTCTCTTTATGTCATTTAACTCCATCCTTTTTGTTTGTGTTTTGAAATCTGTTCCATTCATAAAAGTTCCTCCAGTTGTAATACGAGCACTACCTCTGCGTCGTAATACGGGCGTGTGATGTGCCTTTAACCAACGCCGCCGGGACTCGTTTTTGGACTAAAACTTTTCACTTTTACACGTTTGAAATAAACCAAATAACTGCAGCAGCTCTGGACTCCACATGAGCTGTTTTGGTGTGTTTTTGTGACTTAAAGCTGCACTGCGGAACATTTCACCTGCTCGTCTCCATGGAAACGTTACAGCTTTGTCCAGAATGTCCCACAGTCTAGATCAAACCTGTGTGTCACCAGGGAGACGAGCAGGTCACAGCACTACGCCACATTACAGGTCAGATCTGTGGGGAGGCGCCCCCTGTTTATAGAAAGAATTACTCACACACAAACGCCCCTCACAGAATAAATTCTCGTTGTAAACGTTTAAAGCCACACCGTGGAACATTCCAGGTCTCCATGGAGACCAGCGGACTCTCCACCAGAAAAATTCCGCATTGCAGCTTTAAAAATTTACACTGTGGCGCTGTTCAGACGCACAGACTGTTCTTCTGCTCTCTCCTGCTCTTCTCCTGTTCTTCTGCTCTTCTCCTGTTCTGCTCTTTTCCTGTTCTGCTGCTCTCCTCCTGTTCTTCTACTCTCCTCTTCTGTCCTCCTCCTGTTCTCTTCTTCTGTTCTCCTCCTGTTCTCCTCTTCTTCTGTTCTTCTCCTGTTCTCCTCTTCTTCTGTTCTCCTCTTCTTCTGTTCTCCTCTTCTGTTCTCCTCTCCTCTTCTGTTCTCCTCTCCTGTTCTCCTCTTCTCCTCTTCTTCTTCTCCTCCTCTTCTCCTCTCCTCTTCTCCTCTTCTCCTCTTCTCTTCTCCTCTTCTCCTCTTCTCCTCTTCTCCTCTCCTCCTCTCCTCCTCTCCTCCTCTCCTCCTCTGCCTCTGTTCATGACACACAGAATTTAAATCTAAGTTTTGTATTTATGGGAAATGCCTGATTCTCATATTAAAGATCTGAGTGAACCAGTGTTTTTGTGTCTGTTTTTACCTCCATCCCTCTATCCCTCACTCCCTCACTCCCTCACTCATTCCATCCCTCACTCCCTCACTCCCTCTCCCCCTCTCCTCCACCAGAAAAGTTACACAATCCTCCTTTAACTAAATAGAGCTGTTTGTTCATTTGTCTTATTCATTTAGAATAATGTTATGGTTATGGTTGCTAGGTAACGGTTATGTTTCCTCTGTCCGTCACATCTGCTGCAGGACGAGACGTCACAAACCTCAACAAAACTAGAAAAGACTCGGCAAGATCTTTAGTCAAATCTCAGATACACTGTTCTCAGAGAACAGTGTGTTACATTAGAGTCTATTTTAAGTCTATTTTTAAATTATTTCTTAGCCATTATCTATTATCGTGTTTTATTGCATGTTCCATTTTCCTGCTGTTCTTGAACTGCGTTGCAGCATTGGAATTTCCCCACTGTGGGACTAATAAAGGCGTATCTTATCTTATATAACGGTCTAACCTGTTGTACTGCAGTGTTTATGTGTCTGACCCCTGACCTCTGACCTCTGTGGATCCTTCTGTTCTGGGACATTTTAAATCTAAATCTTGATCTAAAACGACTTCAGAAAGAAACAAGAGCTCAGACTGAACCAGGAATAAACCAGGTCTAAAACCAAGACTAAACTAGGACCGGACCAGGACTGGACCAGGACTAAACCTGGACCCAGGGTCAACAAAATGGCGTTTTGAAAATAAGAGATTAAAGATTCTCAAACAAGAATCAGTCCAAATCCAACTTCAGAGGGTCAGAGAAGAAACGACTATAATATGGAGAAACATCTGAGGAGAACAGTTTGGAGAAACATCTGAGGAGAACAGTTTGGAGAACCTGTGAGTTACCTGTGCTTCCTGTGATTCCAGGTGCGCACCGCAGACCTGGGAGGATACGCCACGAGCGACAGCTTCACCAGAGCCGTCATCGCGAACCTCTGACAAGCCCCGCCCCCTCCTCATAAACATACAGACAAGCCCCGCCCCTTTACTCTCATCAAAAACGCACAAACCTGATCTTCTCCCTGACTCCTGTAAATGTATTTTCATCTGTCCACCCACACACCTGTCCTTCTCTCACCTGTCCTCCTCTCACCTGTCCTCACCTGTCCTCACCTGTCCCCTCAGATCCATCGACACAAAGCTGTAACCGCTCCACCACATGTATCTGTCCTCTCTCCTCCTCCTTTCTCTGATCTCTGTCATCCCTCTGTTCTTCTCTGTCCTCCCCTTTCTCTCTCTCTCTCTTCTGCCCCCTTCTCTCTCTTTCTTTCATCCCTCTCTCCTCCTCCTCTTTCCATCCCTCTGTTTGTGTTCCTGTCTTCACTCTTTATAAACTCACCTGTCTCTCTGTTTCGCTGCTCAAACGCACATCTGTTTTTCTGTTTTTTTCTGCTGAATGTGACGCAGACGTGAAGATTGAATCCTGTTCGAGATCAGAGGCGAATATCAAACAATGATAATAAATAAATATTAGAATCATAATTAAAGCCGTTTAAATGTGTTTCATTTGAATAAAGAGAATTCTAGAATCCGTCTCTTTGTCGTCACTGAAAATCTCCAGTGTCCCAATATTATTATTTTTACCTCTGGATGGTTATGGATCACTTTAAATTGGGACAGACTTTCACTAATATAAAATAAAATATTATATACGGACCCTTCAGCTGTAGTAATAAGTGGAAATATTATGTCATCTTCTTTTCTGTATCTTGTTTGTGTCGTCGGAGTGCCCCTTAAGTCCTTTTCTTTTTGTCTTGTCCTTAGAACCCTTAGCTCGAAAAATAAGAAAATAATTTTATCAAACATATATATATATATATATATATATATATATATATATATATATATATATATATATATATATATATATATATATATATTTTTTTTTTTTTTTTTTTTATAATGCCGATCATTATATCTCTTTATATTGTGATTACATTTTATTATATTTAGACAAAGCATCAACCTCCATTCAGTATTTACTTGAAATATTCAAAGAGTTTGGTTCATACTCTGGATTTAAGATGAATTGGTCAAAATTGGCTCTACTTCCTCTCAGTTCACATACAAATTTCACATTACTTCCCTCCATAATACCCAGAGTGGAAAGTTTTAAATATTTAGGAGTGGAAATTTACTCATTAATAAATGTACAAATGTTTCTTCAAACTACAGAAAAATTTTAAACCAGGAAACACTTGATTTACAAAGATCATTTCAATATTATTATTTTTATTCTCACCAAATACGGAAGAGTCGGTTTGTAGATTAAAGCTGCATTACGTCACTTTCCTGGCAGCTCCCTCACTTGCTTGTCGTCTCCGTGGAGATGTTACTGCCTTGTTTAGAATGTTCCACAGTGTGGCTTTAAATAAGAATAAGGTTTCCCAGGGTTTATTTGAGCGACACAGGCACTTTGGTTGAAACGACGCAGGATACGGTTAATGCCACACTGCGGAACTGCAGCTTTAAAGCCTGTTTTACCGTCTTGTGTTTTAGATTTATTTATTTATTAATTACTTTTACTTGAGTAACTTTTTTAAATTTTTTATTATTATCCTCTGCATTTGACCCATCCATTCCAGAGTACTTTTCTAGCTGCACTTTTACTCCAGTAATATTTTTATTGAACTAACAGTACTCTTACTTGAGTAATGTATACAACAGTACTTTTATTTTATTTATTTATTTAAAAAGGGACAATGTACATTGATATACACCAGTAAAAAGTAAAATACAAGTGTAAATGTACTGAAGTTAGCGTACAGCTAATTTACATTCGTAGTCCCTTGACATTTAGGACAAGACAAGACAAACACAACAGTTAAACAAACACAACAGTTAAACAAACACAACAGTTAAACACTGAATAAGGCATCCAAGTATCACATTCACACAGGGTCAAAAGTGCGTATGTTGTTAAAGTGCATATGTGATTAAAGTGCATATGTTGTTAAAGTGAATATGTTGTTAAAGTGCATACCGTGATTCTAAAGTGCTGTAGTTTTCAAATAAGTTAATTTAGTTTAAAATCAGTTCATATCCACATGTGTTGGTCGTCTCCTGCCGCTCAGAGGTGACCGAGACACTGGAGTTTACGGAGTGCCCTCGGGTCCAAAAACATACATACATATTTACATATTTACATGGCAGTAACAGTAGAAACAATAAGATTATAAGATGGATTGCAGGATAAATGTATTCGGTGCATGCCTACATACGTATATGTATATGTATATGTATATGTATATGTATATGTATATGTATATGTATGTATGCACCGCTCAACAACAACCGTAAAATCTGTTCGGACAGTCATGGTACATGCCACATACGTATATGTATCATGTAACTCGAGGTCTGAACAGCTCTAATGGGAGCAGTGTTGATTTGATTTTTTTAAGGTGAGTTTTAAAGGTGTTACACGTAGGGGATTCTCTTATTGGGTGAGGAATGTTGTACCAAATTTTACAGCCTACGACTGAGAGGACTGACTGTGCGAAGGTGGTACGTCTATTATATAAGGAACCTCACAATCACCTCTAGTAGTCGCTCTGGTGTTCCTGCCAGTGGCAGGTTTTTGTTTAATGAATTCTTGTAGTGGTGGTGGTGCAAGTCCATGGAGGATTTTGTATATTATACAAGCAAACTTAAAGTGTTTGAAATGTTCAAAGCTCAGTAAATTATAGGCTTCAACAATTTGACAATTGTGATATGAAATTGTTTTTTTAGCAAAGATTTGAAGTCCTCTTTTATACAGTGATTCAGTCTGTTTGAATGTGGTGTTGCTGGTAAGGGTCTAATTAGTGAAGCAGTATTCGATATGTGAAAAGATCAAAGCGTGCAGAAACATTCTTGCTGCCTTTAAAGTCAATGACTGTCTGATATGTCTGAAGTTGTGGAGATTGAATTTGATTGTTTTGGAGATTTTTTTAACGTGCTTTTTGAAAGTGAGGGAGGAGTCAAGAACAACACCGAGGTACTTGAATTCTTGAACCAACTCGAGCTCCTCTCCCCTCAAAAATACATTTGAACTTGTAATCTGCTTAGGAGTTTGTTTTGAGAACATCATACGGGCAGTTTTTTTTTGTGTGTTTAAGAGTAGACATGTTTTTGTGAGCCAGTTGAGTCATTGCAGATGTAAGAATGTGACAGGCTTCTTGTGTATTTTTTGCAGGTGTGAATATTACGGCATCATCGGCGTACATTTGTATATGAATGTTTCTGCATGCATCAGGAAGATTATTTATGTACAGGGAGAACAGAACGGGTCCTAGTAAGGTTCCTTGTGGGATCCCTACAGGGCCCTCCAGGTATGGCGATTTGACACCGTTGACCACAACACACTGCCTTCTATTGTTCAGGTATGAGTTTATCCATTTGAGTGCTTGATTTGAGAAATTAAAGTGTGTAAGTTTGGCTAAAAGAATCTTGTGGTCAACGGTGTCAAATGCCTTTTTTAGATCTATGAATACTGCACCGACACAACCGCTCTTGTCTAAGAAAGACTTTGTCTTTTCTATAAAAACACTGATCGCAGACTCTGTTGAGTGATGGGCACAGAATCCGAACTGCATGGGGTGTAAAGGGTGTGACAGATGTTCAGATGTGCAGTCAGGAGTTTGACAATCCATTTATCAATTATTTTTGAGACTACAGGCAGGATATTGATTGGCCTATAGTTGTTTTTGTCACCTGTTTTGAAAATAGGACTGACCACCCCCACTTTCCATGCAGTTGGGACCACAGAATGTTTGATTGATCGGTTTACCATGTGTGTAATTGGTGCTATTAGTGAATCCTTGTGTTCTTTTAAGAAGTTGGCATCAAGATCAAAGTCGTCTTTAGCTTTGGATGTATTTAATGAGTCTATTATTTTATCTACTTCTGTTGGGGTTATTTCATCTATATTAAAAATTGGCAATTCAGAATTGATTGGATAAAACTCATGTTCTGGCGGGTTATGTTATAATGCACGGGAGTAGGACCCAAAAGCAGGCCAGAACTCAGGTAAGGTTAACAGGTTTATTGTACAGATGAATAGGAAATGGGCAAAGGGGTCCGGTGGAGGCAGGCCCAAGGCAGGGGGGTCCGGAGGAACACAAGCCAGAAGATGAATGAGGGCGCCGAGAGGGGAGATCCAGGGAGCACCGGGAGCAGAAAAAAACAAAAATTACAAGAGGTCCAGGAACAAACGCAAAGCAGTTTCAAAAAAACAAGATCTTGAGAAGCGTGAGCCTTGAACTAGTTACCAGTGTAGTAAAACTGACAAACTGGCAGCGAGTGGAGGAAGAACCGGGCTGATATGAGCAGGAGTAGATTAGCGATGGATCTCAGGTGTGATGATGACCAGGAGGCTGCAGCTGGTGAAAGACGACGCCTCCCAAGGCACGTGACACAGAAGGGAGGGGGAAAGGGAAAGGGTAGAGAATCATGACAGGTTAAACTGTTTAGATTTGTCCTGTACAGAATTTACAAAGAAATGATTTAATTCAGAGGCCACAATAAAAGGGTCTTTTACTAATTTGTTGTTAATCTGTATCTCTAACTCGTCACTATCTTTTTTGTTCTGTTTACCGGTAAGTTTATTAATACTGTTCCATATTTTTTTACTGTTACCTTTTGCACTTTCAATAATATTTCTAAAAGAGTTTGCTTTAGCTTTACGCAGTGTTTATGTTTCTGTTTGTCTACTGTCAGACCCGATTTCAGAGATTGTTTTAGAAGATTATCCCTTATATTCATTAGTTTTTTGCATTCAGTATCTAACCATGGGAGATTGTTTTTTCTTTTTTTTGGTCTCCCCCTAGTGGAGAAACTATTTATTGTTGACCTAAGTGTTGTTAGGAAGTAGTTACTGCAGAATTGTAGGTCATCTGAGGAAATGATGTTGTTCCAGTCAATTTGATTAAGTGCCATTTTTTACTCGAGTAACAGTATTTCTTCCTCTTCTCTGTGAGTCTAAAGAGCCAAAGTCTTAAGTGATTCTCACATTTGTTTCTTTCAGATTCTGATTCAGTTTGGATCATTTTTGTCTCTTTGGGGATTTTTTCAGGTTTTGTCACATTCACCAAAATGATAAACCAGATGCCCTGCCCCGACAGTTACTCTATAAGTTACTTTGACTCCAGTAGTACTTTTGCCAAATACTTTTTACTGTCATTTCTTGGACTTTGTACTTTACTTGAGTACTATTATTTGAAGGAGCGTTCCTCTTTCTTGAGGTTGCGGACCCTCTGCGGCCTCTTCCTGCTCCTCATCCCGCTGAGACTCATTCATGTCTCCACACACTCCCCGGGACACCGTGTGCGCGGGCGCTAGGGGGCGCTGCGCGGTGCACATCCCGGGGACGCGCCGAGGCCTGACGGGAATGTGCTCCATTCTTCCTCCCTCACAACATGGCGGCCTAACACAGGCACTGCGCCCGAGACAGCGCACACACCGTGGATTTACCCCGCACAAGGAGCCCCTCAGCCCCGCAGGACGAGCCCCGAACCCCCGCCAGAACCGCGCCGGGCATGGACCACTGACCGGCCGCTCTGGAGCCAAGTCTCCGCTGCGCACGGGCCGAGGAACCGAACAAGAAGAGCCGTGCGCCCTGCTCCGACCCGCGGCCCCCTCCTCCGCTGATCCTGGGGTGTGGAGCCGAGAGGAGCCGAGGCAGAGCGGGGCCGAACCGAGCCAGACCGAGGCGCGCTCCTGCCGCTGCCTTTGTGCCCCTGAGCAGCGCACTCCCGAAGTTTGGCCGCGCGGGAGTCGTGTGGTGAGTCGCTGGTTCGTTCGTGGCGCATGACAGAGCCACACTTGTTACGGCCGTGCGCGCGCGTTTCCTCTGTCATGCACGCGCAGGGACAGCCTGCGTTTGTCCCCCGCGCGCACACGCTCACGCACGCGCACGGTTCGAACATGACGCGACTCGGAACCAGGCCCGTCCCGCGGTCCCGTGTGCGTTTTTGTCCGGTTGAGGTGAGGCGGAACCGCAGGATTTAACCCGAGGCTTTTCCTTTGCACAAATGCTCCATTTTTGTTCTTCTGGTTTCCTGATGAGATTTGAGCTTCAGAAGCTTCAGTTCATGATTCTGTGACTCATTACAGATGCAAACAGCACCAAAGTGTTTTATTCTGCTGTTTATTTCCTGCAGCGCGTGTTTTTTTAATAAGATCATAGTTTTAGGACAGTTTTTGGTGGTTTAAATCTGTTTTGGGTTTCGGTGTCTCTTAAACTCGTTTCAAAACTCTCGGATCTCGTGTGGAAATCTCTGCGCTTCAAACTTTGTTATCGGGCCAAAAGCGCTCGGGCTCCGGGGGTTTGGCTCCGACACAGCGGGGCCCTGGAGGACGGGAGGCCGGGAGGCCGGGGGACGTAACGCTATCCCAGGGAGGAGGCTGAGGGTCCCGGGGCAGAGGGAGTGGAGGTCCAGGGATGGTGCGGAGGTCCGGGACAGTCCGAGAGACACAGGGTTTTGTCCTGGTTTTGTCCGGGTTTTAGTCCTAGTTTAGTCCAGGTTTAGTCCTGGTTTAGTCCTGGTTTAGTCCTGGTTTAGTCCTGATTTAGTCCTGGTTTAGTCCTGTTTTAGTCCTGATTTAGTCCTGGTTTAGTCCTGGTTTAGTCTTGTTTTAGTCCTGGTTTAATCCTGGTTTAATCCTGGTTTAATCCTGGTTTAATCCTGGTTTAGTCCTGGTTTAGTCTTGTTTTAGTCCCGGTTTAGTCTTGTTTTAGTCCTGGTTTAGCCCTAATTTAGTCCTGGTTTAGACCTGTTTTAGTCCTGTTTTAGTCCTGGTTCAGTCCTGGTTCAGTCCTGGTTCAGTCCTGTGGACTCAGAGTCGGTGTTCCTGGGATGTTTTTAGCCGTTGGGAGGGAAGGGGCGCCTTGGACCAGGACCAAGCCTCACGTCTGGTCTCGTTTAGGGGAGTTTGGTTGTTTGGGTCTGGAGGAGGAGGAGGAGGAGGAGGAGGAGGAGGAGGAAGAGGAGGAAGGTCACCAGAGATAAACCCCCAAATAAAACTTTAAAGCTTCTGAATCACACGAAACTGACTCCTGTGAACTTCAGTCCAGGTTCTGATGTTCTGATGTTCCTCCTCAAAATCAGACCTGGAGTTGTGTTTGTTTCATTCACATGTTTGAGGAACTCTTTATTATTAGTCTGTCCACATCTCCAAAGCTCCAAACGCTCTGTTCCACCTTGTGATGTCATCAAGGGGTAGTTTTCAAGTGAACAGCTCCTTTTACCTTTAGTTCAGTAGAGATCGGCAATTCCAGGACTGAAATGATCCAAATGATTCTAGTGAAGGTGTGTGGAGTTTAAAAACACAGTGGAGCACTTCCTGTATCACCACATGATGACATCACAAGGTGGAACAGAGTGTTTTCAGTTTGAGAGAAGAACTCGTGTTAAATCTGCAGGTTTGTGAGTTAAACATGTGAATGAAACAAACACAACTCCAGGTGTGTTTTTGAGGAGGAACATGACTTGAATCTCACAGGAGTCAATAATATTTCGTCATTTTCAACACTAAATAATCTGAGTCTCTGTTTAAAGCCACAGTGTGTAACTTTCTAGAGGCGTCACCTTTAGGATTCCATGGAAACAAAGTTAAACCAACACTTCGGAACATTCTCCACTGAGCTACATGTTATGTTTTATGTCACACTGTGCAATATGCCAAAGGAACAACATTTCCACGGAAACAAACAGGAGGAGACCAAATATGAGTCGGGTTTGTGGAGATGCGAGTCCACTCAGGATGTTTTTTAGTGCAATAAACACGAGTAGATTGAAAAATGTGGTTAAAATGTTACATACTGTGGCTTTAAAATGATGTGTTCTGTGTTTTACTGTTACTGTAAATAATATTTAACAAAATTCTGAAACTTTGACCCAAAACCAGACGGTCCTCCTCCTCCTTCTCCTCCTCTTCTTCTTTCTCCTCCTCTCCTCCTCCTCCTCTTTCTCCTCCTTCTCTTCCTCCTCCTCTTCCTCCTCCTTCTCCTCCTCCTCTTCCTCCTCCTTCTCTTCCTCCTCCTCCTCTTCCTCCTCCTCCTCTTCTTCCTCCTCCTCTTCCTCCTCTTCCTCCTCCTCCTCTTCCTCCTCCTCCTCTTCCCCCTCCTCCTCAGTGCGACTCCTCAGGTCTGGACTTACACCTCCAGACTCCAGACTGATAAAATAAAACACTGTAACCCCGTCAAAATAAGACATTCAGACAATATTTTCAGATGTTTCTCCAAACTGTTCTCCTCAGATGTTTCTCCAAACTGTTCTCAGATGTTTCTCCAAACTGTTCTCCTCAGATGTTTCTCCAAACTGTTCCCCTCAGATGTTTCTCCAAACTGTTCTCCTCAGATGTTTCTCCATGTTCTAGTCGTTTCTTCTCTGACCCTCTGAAGTTCCTCTTCCTTCTCCAGTTCGATGTTCTTCATGGTGACACTCGTAGGTTTGGGCAGCGTCACGTCGTCGTTTTGGTCCAAATGTAAAAAAACGCTCTGCTCTAGTGCAGCTGTCCACAGGAGGGACCACAGCCTGGTTTAGTCCTGGTTTAGTCCTTGTTTAGACCTGGTTTAGTCCCAGGTTTAGTCCTGGTTTAGTCCCTGGTTTAGCCCTGGTTGCGGTCTCGCTCTGGTCTCGTTGTGGCCTCGTTCTTGTCTTGTTCCGGTCTCACTCCTGTCTCGCTCCGGTCTTGTTCCACTCTCGTTCCGGTCTCGTTCTGGTATCGTTCCGGTCTCGCTCTGGTCTTGTTGCGGTCTCGTTCCAGTCTTGTTCCGGTCTCGTTCTGGTATCGTTCCGGTCTCGCTCTGGTCTTGTTGCGGTCTCGTTCCAGTCTTGTTCCGGTCTCGTTCTGGTCTCGGTCCAGTCTCGTTCTGGTCTTGTTCCGGTCTCGCTCTGGTCTTGTTGTGGTCTCGTTCCGGTCTTGTTCCGGTCTCGTTCTGGTATCGTTCCGGTCTCGCTCTGGTCTTGTTGTGGTCTCGTTCCAGTCTCGTTCCGGTCTCGTTCTGGTCTCGTTCCGGTCTCGCTCTGGTCTTGTTGTGGTCTCGTTCCAGTCTCGTTCCGGTCTTGTTCTGGTCTCGTTCCGGTCTCGCTCCGGTCTTGTTCCAGTCTCGTTCCGGTCTCGCTCCTGTCTCGTTCCGGTCTTGTTCCAGTCTCGCTCCGGTCTCATTGCGGTCTCATTGCGGTCTTGTTGCAGTCTCGTTCCGGTCTCGTTCCGGTCTTGTTCCAGTCTCGTTCCGGTCTCGCTCCGGTCTTGTTGCGGTCTCGCTCCGGTCTCGTTCCGGTCTTGTTCCAGTCTCGCTCTGGTCTCATTGCGGTCTTGTTGCAGTCTCATTCCGGTCTTGTTCCAGTCTCGTTCCGGTCTCGCTCCGGTCTTGTTCCAGTCTCGTTCCGGTCTCGCTCCGGTCTTGTTCCAGTCTCGTTCCGGTCTCGCTCCTGTCTCGTTCCGGTCTTGTTCCAGTCTCGCTCCGGTCTCATTGCGGTCTCGTTCCTGTCTCGTTCCTGTCTCGTTCTGGTCTCGCTCCTGTCTCGTTCCGGTCTTGTTCCAGTCTCGCTCCGGTCTCGCTCCGGTCTTGTTGCGGTCTCGCTCCAGTCTCGTTCCGGTCTTGTTCCAGTCTCGCTCTGGTCTCATTGCGGTCTTGTTGCAGTCTCATTCCGGTCTTGTTCCAGTCTCGTTCCGGTCTTGTTCCGGTCTCGTTCCGGTCTCGCTCCGGTCTTGTTCCAGTCTCGTTCCGGTCTCGCTCCGGTCTTGTTCCAGTCTCGTTCCGGTCTCGCTCCGGTCTTGTTCCAGTCTCGTTCCGGTCTCGCTCCTGTCTCGTTCCGGTCTTGTTCCAGTCTCGCTCCGGTCTCCTTGCGGTCTCATTGCGGTCTCGTTCCTGTCTCGTTCCTGTCTCGTTCCGGTCTCGCTCCTGTCTCGTTCCGGTCTTGTTCCAGTCTCGCTCCGGTCTCGCTCCGGTCTTGTTGCGGTCTCGCTCCAGTCTCGTTCCGGTCTTGTTCCAGTCTCGCTCTGGTCTCATTGCGGTCTTGTTGCAGTCTCGTTCCGGTCTTGTTCCAGTCTCGTTCCGGTCTTGTTCCAGTCTCGTTCCGGTCTCGCTCCGGTCTTGTTCCAGTCTCGTTCCGGTCTCGCTCCGGTCTTGTTCCAGTCTCGTTCCGGTCTCGCTCCTGTCTCGTTCCGGTCTTGTTCCAGTCTCGCTCCGGTCTCATTGCGGTCTCGTTCCTGTCTCGTTCCTGTCTCGTTCCGGTCTCGCTCCTGTCTCGTTCCGGTCTTGTTCCAGTCTCGCTCCGGTCTCATTGCAGTCTCATTGCGGTCTTGTTGCAGTCTCGTTCCGGTCTCATTCCGGTCTTGTTCCAGTCTCGTTCCGGTCTTGCTCCGGTCTTGTTGCAGTCTTGTTGCAGTCTCGCTCCAGTCTCGCTCCGGTCTCGCTCCGGTCTCGTTCCGGTCTCGCTCCAGTCTCGTTCCTGTCTCGTTCCGCTCTCGTTCCGTTGTCGTTCCGGTCTCGTTCCGGTCTCGCTCCGGTCTTGTTCCGCTCTCGTTCCGCTGTCGTTCCGGTCTCGCGCGCAGACTTCTCGGGGTGAGTTTCATAACCTCAGCTCTGTGGGTGGGGCCTCGTGTAGAAACTCCAGACACAAACGGCGGGTTCGAGGCCCAGACACAGTCCCAGGTTTAATTATGAACAAACACCCGTCCACAAACACGACGTAACGTTAATCCGAGATGAGGAAACGTCCGGATTACGAGGCTCCACTGATCACGAGAAATTCCTCCTTTTGACAGAATCTTGAAACTCACGTGATTTTTCTGACAAACGTCGTGATCGTGGTGAGATTTGAGATTTTTGTTTTTAATTTCTGTTCGATTCTCTTCAAAGATCAGGTTTAAACATGTGCAGAAGAATTGACAAAATAAAAAAAAGAATCACATTTCGGAACATGTTTGTACAGATCCAAACTACAGGGAGGGCATCTGACACACGGGGGGAGGGCATCTGACACACGGGGGGAGGGCATCTGACACACGGGGGGAGGGCATCTGACACACGGGGGGAGGGCATCTGACACACAGGGGGAGGGCATCTGACACACAGGGGGAGGGCATCTGACACACAGGGACACTTTCAGAACATTTGCAGTTTTCTATTGGATTGCGGTTAATCTTGTCGCCATAGCAACAAAAATACTAGAGCTGTTTAATGTCACACTGTGGAACATTCCAGGCAGAGCAGGGACGTCTCCATAGAAACAACCAAAAAGTTACACAATGCCGCTTTAGGTATTCATGAAATCATTGTGGTCATGGTTTCATTGGTTTTACAGACTGTGGAGCATTAACAGAGTCAGACTAACTTCATCCAGACTTAATCCAGGCTCAGATTATGGGATTATGTCGTTTTACTCACTGCACTTTTCATCAGAGTTTGAGAGACATACAGCAGGGTCTAAACAGGACCGTGTAGTCCGGGTTTAGTCCTGGTTTAGTAGTCCTGGTTTAGTCCTGGTTTAGTCCTGGATCAGATGTGTTTCATTGTGATTTAGTTTTGTCTTTTAGATGCACATTTTAAACCTGCTGTTCACCTCAGAGCTGCTCCTCCAGTGCGTAAAAACGTGTAAACGGAAATATAATGTAAACCGAAATATAAAATAAACCGAAATATAAAATAAACGGAAATATAATGTAAATGTAAATATAATCTTTTCCATCTTTCCGTGAGGCTGTGTCGATACGCTAACATGCTAACGTTATTTATCGTACATTTCCCTCACAGTTAACCTTGAATAAAGTTTTTATTTTTTTTCTCTTTCAGGATCAGTGCGAGCGAATGACTGAGTGAGACTCCGCCTCCATCAGGTAAAACTCTCCTCATTTACACATCGCCACGATAGACACGATATATATATTTCTATATATTTATATAAAATATATTATTATTTTTCATACGTTTCCTTCTTCTCCTGTTGTTCCAGGGCAGGATGGGTGAGAGCGCCCCCCTCCTGCTGCTGCTGCTACTGCTGCTGGAGGCCACGGCTCAAGACCCGGCCTCAGACTCAGGTACAAGCCTGGTTTAGTCCTGGTTTAGACCTGGTTTAGACCTGGTTTAGACCTGGTTTAGACCTGGTTTAGTCCTGGTTTAGACCTGGTTTAGACCTGGTTTAGATTTTAAACTTTTCTCTTGTTTATTTTCCCTCAGGTCCTTCGGTCGTCTCCACGGCGCCCCCTGGCCCCGCCCCCTTTCTCACCGACGCCACTCTGGCCCCTCCCACAGCCCCGCCCACACCACCCCCTCTGACCACGCCCACCGCCGCCACAGCCACGCCCACCGCCACCTCCCCTCCGGACCCGCCCTTCCCCACCCAAAACGACTCCACTTGGGTGCTCCCTGTGCCTCCCGCTCCCCCTTCAGAGCAGCCCTCCCCTCCTCCACCCGCCCCGACGCCCACCCCGGCCCCGGACCAGAGCATCCCAGGGCCCCCCCAGGTCACAGGAAGCACCCCGCCCCTCTCGGCCCCACCCACCACAAACCCGCCCCCCTCGGCCCCGCCCACCACAGACCCGGGCGACGATGGCGACGATGGCGACGGTGACGACGGGTACTCCTTCACCCTCGAGGCCGAGACCACGCCCATCCCAGGGCCGGAGTTCACCTCACACACCACGCCCCACGGTAAGGACTAAACCAGGACTAAACCAGGGACTAAACCAGGGACTAAACCAGGGACTAAACCAGGGACTAAACCAGGGACTAAACCAGGACTGAAACGGGGTCTAAACCCGGTCTAAACCTGGTCTAAATCCGGTCTAAACCCGGTTGTGTTTTGTCCAGACGAGGACTCTTCGGAGGACGTCCCGATCATCGCGGTGATGGTTGCACTGTCCTCGCTCCTCGTCATCATCTTCATCATCATCATCCTCTACATGCTCAGGTGAGTCAGATGCCCTCCCCGTGTGTCAGATGCCCGCCCTCCCCGTGTGTCAGATGCCCTCCCTCCCCGTGTGTCAGATGCCCTCCCTCCCCGTTTGTCAGATGCCCTCCCCGTGTGTCAGATGCCCTCCCTCCCCGTGTGTCAGATGCCCTCCCTCCCCGTGTGTCAGATGCCCTCCCTCCCCGTGTGTCAGATGCCCTCCCTCCCCGTGTGTCAGATGCCCTAACTCTTTTCTTGTCTCCAGGTTTAAAAAGTACAAACAGGCGGGAAGTCACTCCAACTCCTTCAGAAAAAGTAACGGACGCTCCGAGGACACTGGTGAGTCTCGTTTATTTAAAGACGCACTGTGGAACTTTTCGTTTATTTAAAGACGCACTGTGGAACTTTTCGTTTATTTAAAGACGCACTGTGGAACTTTTCGTTTATTTAAAGACGCACCGTGGAACTTTTCTCTCTGTCTGTCCTTTACGAAGAGCTCAGTTGTCGTATTTATTAGTTTTAACGTTTGTTTCTGTCTTTAAAAACGTGAAAAGCCAAACCGGTTCACAGCGGTCCACAGTTTGTCGTCATGGTAACGCTTGCAACAACTAGCATGCTAACAGTGCACTTCCTGATTCCCGTACACTGAAACCCTTAACAATCAGACGCAGATGAAACGTGGCGCACTGATTTTTGACCTCGGCAAACGTGTTCTGAAATATCCCTGATGCCCTTCCTTCCCCGTATGTCAGATGCCCTCCCTCTCTGTATCAGATGCCCTCCCTCCCTCTCTATATTAATGCCATATTGTGTGACTTTCTAAACTGAATCTATGCAGTTTCTCTGGAGGCGAGCAGGTGGTGCACCCTCACGTGAAGGTTCCACAGTGCAGCTTTAACAGTTTTAGTGACCTGAGCAGGTGTTGCACCCTCACGTGAAGGTTCCACAGTGCAGCTTTAACAGTTTTAGTGACCTGAGCAGGTGGTGCACCCTCACGTGAAGGTTCCACAGTGCAGCTTTAACAGTTTTAGTGACCTGAGCAGGTGTCGCACCCTCACGTGAAGGTTCCACAGTGCAGCTTTAACAGTTTTAGTGACCTGAGCAGGTGGTGCACCCTCACGTGAAGGTTCCACAGTGCAGCTTTAACAGTTTTAGTGACCTGAGCAGGTGTTGCACCCTCACGTGAAGGTTCCACAGTGCAGCTTTAACAGTTTTAGTGACCTGAGCAGGTGGTGCACCCTCACGTGAAGGTTCCACAGTGCAGCTTTAACAGTTTTAGTGACCTGAGCAGGTGGTGCACCCTCACGTGAAGGTTCCATAGTGCAGCTTTAACAGTTTTAGTGACCTGAGCAGGTGTCGCACCCTCACGTGAAGGGGGTCGATCATGTTTAGGCTAAAGGCCAGCTGATTTGACCCCTGACCCCTCCTGCCGCCTCAGACGGCGCCCCCTGTAGACCCTATAAACACGACGCATACGACGCTGCGTCGTGTAACTTTTCTGGTGGAGGGAGAGACGTTATTGCTTTGTCTGGAATGTCCCACAGTATGGCATTAAACCTTTCTATCTCCATGGAGACCAAACCAGACCAAGTTACAGGTCAGATCTGTGGAGAGGCGACCCCGCTCACAGTCAGAATGTCTGTTTTTCTAGGGATTTTTGAGCTCTAAAATCACCTGTAATTGAATAAATGTAAAGTAGAGCTGTTTAATGTCACACTGTGGAACATTCCAGACAGAGCAATGACGTCTCCATAGAAACAAGCAGGTGACGGACCCTCCACCAGAAAAGTTACACAGTGCACCAAGTATAAATTATAGTTTTCTACAAATCAAGAAGCAATTTGTGAAGAAATGTAAAAAATAATGTTGAAAATGAAACGGGAAGTGGAGCGTCCCACACTGATGAAGTTTGTCACATTTTACACATGAAACACATTTTTCTGACACTTCAAACATGATTTCAACAGAATAAAGGTGTTTTCTTCTATTTTTAGTGACCTTTACATTAGTGGAGTCTTTGTAGGGAACAGTTATGGAATTCCCAGTGTGACGTCACGATTTCCGACCAGAAAGTAAAATTTTAAACCTTAAAAATTGCCAAATGTATGTATTTTTGTTTTTTTTGTCAAATTTTAAATAAAATGACCTTAACTGTGTTTTAGTAAAATGAGGAGACCTACCTGACATAGGCTCTTTAAAAAAGTCCTCTCTTTGCTGTGATTGGCTAAAATACACAAGGCTAAAGGTTAAACAGCGTCCCCTGGTGGACATGTGGAGGTACGACGAGCAAATGGTCAGAGGTACAAAAGGACAGGTTAGAACTCGGTCAGATCACAGATGGTTGACCCGGTTTGTGGTTCATATCTGTGTCATTTCTGGAACTTTCCACAAGAAACAAAAACTGACACAAAGTCCAGCCTCTTCTGTCTGGAGAAATAAACTCGAGTCTGTGATCAGTGATAAACAAACGATTCATTTAGGTCCAAATGTAAAAAAACTGCTCTGCTCTAGTGTGAGCTGTCCACAGGAGGGACCACAGCCTGATTTAGTCCTGGTTTAGTCCTGGTTTAGTCCTGGTTTAGTCCTGGTTTAGTCCTGGTTTAGTCCTGGTTTAGTCCTGATTTTGTTCAGCTCCATTGGACTCCACAGTTTTCTAACGCTGAAGTCAGCGCACTTGTTTCTTTTCTGAAGTCATTTTAGATCAAAATTGAGATTTAAAATGTTACAGTTGGAACAGAAGGATCCACAGGGGTCAGAGGTCAGGGGTCAGAGGTCAGAGGTCAGAGCTGTAGACTCACACAGTGAATCTTCCACAGTGTTATTTAAGCTCTGCCCTCCATTGGAAACTATGACATCATCACAAGGCAAAGGACCAATCAGCTCGTCCGCTCCCATGTGACACTTTGGGCCTTATATGGTTGTATATTTTATATACGTTTGTGTTTTGTTTGTTTTGTTTCCAGAGCTGCAGAGTGTGCCGCTATTGGCCCGTTCCCCGAGCACAAACAGGAAGTACCCGCCCCTTCCTGTCGACAAACTGGAGGAGGAAATGAACCGCCGCATGGCCGACGACAACAAGCTCTTCAGAGAGGAGTTTAACGTGTGTTATTATATAAAAATAATATAAAACTATATAAAAGAAATATTATAATGATGCTAAAGGCACGAGCTCCAGAGAGGAGTTTGTGTGTGTGTGTGTCTGTGTGTGTGTCTGTGTGCGTGCGCGCGAAGTATTTCATATTTGTATTTTTATCTTCTCTATATATTTGTGTGTCTATTTGATATATTCTTATTTTTACATCAGAATCAGAAAAGCTTTTATTGCCATTGTCAGTGAACACAATTCACAGACGAGGAACTTGCTTTGGTGATGAGGAGCAACATAGAACACTGAATAATAATAATAATGTGTGTAGAATCCCTCAGTCGTCCAGGTAGAATCCAGATAATATCATATGATATAAAGCAGTGTCCACCAGCATCTGACCAGAACTGAAGAAGCAGCTCGGATGAGCTGAGGAATGTATTCGACCAAATAAACTCTGTCCAGTTGACAAATTAAATTTCTCCTTTTGCTAGTAATAATAATAATATAAAGTAGAGATATCACTATTTTAAAAAAAAGAAGATAATAATAATAATAAAGTATCACTATTTAAAAATAAAGTAAGAGCATACAAAAAAAGATGAAGATGTATAATATTCTTCCTCTTCATGTGCCCAGGCTCTCCCGGTGTGTCCGATTCAGGCGTCGTGTGACGCTGCATCAAAAGAAGAAAATAAAGAGAAGAACAGATACGTGAACATCCTCCCCTGTGAGTACTGCAGTACAACGTGTACTTTATATATACATCAAATATATCCGTACATCTCACACCCACTCTGTCCTCTCTGCTCCTGTCTGCTCTTGTCTGCTCCTGTCAGATGACCACTCCAGGGTGCACCTGTCTCTGTTGGAGGGAGTCCCTGACTCAGACTTCATTAACGCCTCCTTCATAAACGTACGTGAGCAGATGAAAACTTAACCTGTAATAAACGTTTAATAAACCTGTATTTAACCTGTAATAAATCTGTATTTAATTGTGTTAAACATGTTATTACAATATTACCTCTTTCATACATTTATGTGCTCAGAATAACACATTTAACCTGTAATAAAACTGTAATTAACATGTAATTAATCTGTAATAACCCTGTAATAACATGTTCCATCCTCCCTGTGTGCCTCAGGGTTATCAGGAGAAGAACAAGTTCATCGCAGCTCAAGGTGAAAGAGTTTAAGAGTTTTTCAGACACTTTTCATGTTCAGAACTGTCTCTTGGGTTAAAGTTTTTGAGTATTTAAATACTTTATTAAAATACTTTGTAAAAAATACTTTGGTTTTTTTTGTGTCAGGGCCGAAGGAGGAGACAGTGAACGACTTCTGGAGAATGATCTGGGAACAAAACACAGCGACAATCGTCATGGTGACCAACCTGAAAGAGAGAAAAGAGGTGAGGGAAAAAGAGGAGAGGAGAGAGGAAGGAGGGAAGGAGGGAGGAGAGGAGAGAGTGACCGACCTGAAAGAGAGGAAAGAGGGAGCAGAGAGGAAGAGTGAGGGAGAGGAGAGAAAGAGTCATGTGACCGACCTGAAAGAGAGAATAGAGTTATTTAAACAGTCCTGTGTTGTTGGAGGAAGAGTTTAAGTCTGTGCAGTACTGATTATAGTAGTACTGTAATACTAGTATCATAATACTGCATATTACTTTACTTTAGTGTAAGTGTGCGCAGTACTGGCCAGACCAGGGCTGTTGTAGTATTTGTAGTACTTGTATTGTAATACTTGTATATATTTGTGTTGTAGTGTAAGTGTGCGCAGTACTGGCCGGACCAGGGCTGTTGGACGTACGGCAGCATCAGAGTCTCTGTGGAGGACACCACTGTGTTAGTGGATTACACAGTACGCAAGTTCTGTATACAACAGGTACTACACTCTACTACACAGTACTACACAATACTACACTCTACTACACAGTACTACACAGTACTACACAATACTACACTCTACTACACAGTACTACACAGCCTTGGGGCGCTCCCATATGTGGGTCCTCGGTGCAGTGGAGGCTGCTGCTCCACAGATCAGACCCGTAAAAGGCCTGAGGTCTGTGATGGAAATACACAGGATTCTTCTGAGGAGTGATTCTCCTGAATCAGACCTGCCCAGAGGTTCTGACCCAAACCCTGTGGGACCAGGAGGGACTGAGATGTCCAGGGCCGGAGCAAAGGTCCAGAGTCCCGTCCCGAAGCAGGGGACAGTTTCAGAGTCCCGTCCCAAAGCAGGGGACAGTTTCAGAGTCCCTTTTGTCCCTTTTTCCCCCGGACTCGTTCCAACAGTGGGTGGGCCCTGCTCTGGAGAATCCACGTTGTGATGGACTCTGTTTACACTCTGTTCTTACTCTGCATAACCTCAGGTGTTTTCTTGTTGTTTACTCTGTTGTTGTTGTTTCTTCTCAGGTGGGGGACGTCTCGGGTAAGAAGCCCCAGCGGCTCCTGACTCAGTTCCACTTCACTTCGTGGCCGGACTTTGGGGTTCCCTTCACCCCCATCGGGATGCTCAAGTTCCTCAAGAAAGTCAAGAACTGTAACCCACCGTATGCCGGGCCCATAGTGGTCCACTGCAGGTACTGCCCCCTACGGGTCCACTGCAGGTACTGCCCCCTACGGGTCCACTGCAGGTACCGCCCCCTACGGGTCCACTGCAGGTACCGCCCCCTACGGGTCCACTGCAGGTACTACACCTATTCATACTCTGCAGCTGATGTCATCAACATTCCCTGGGGGTGTGATGCTAACTGTAGGCACTGCTCTGTCTGTTACTGTGCCGTTAAACACGTTTCTGTCAGATAAACATTACCGTCACAAGCTAGCATTAGCATTAGCATTAGCATGTTTTTCAGTGAGTCTCTTTCACCTTTAGTGTCAAATCAAACTCCTGAACACGCGACCTGATCACAGGAAAATGAAAATGAGCTCTTTAAATCACTTTGGGATTTTTACTGGACTTTTCAGACGATTTTAAAACTTATTTAAGACCGTGTTTGCTAATGTCACCGTGGTAACTGCTGAACATTCCACCATAGACATGCATGTAGTGGATCAGATCTTTCTGTCGTGTTTTCAGCGCTGGCGTGGGACGCACTGGGACCTTCATCGTGATCGACGCCATGTTGGACATGATGATGTCAGAGCGGAAGGTCGACGTGTTTGGGTTCGTGACCCGGATCAGAGCCCAGAGGTGCCAGATGGTCCAGACGGATGTGAGTCCTGAACCGGGACTGAACTGGGTCTAAACCGGGTGTAAACCAGGACTCAACTGGGACTGAACCGGGACTGAACCGGGACTGAACCGGGACTGAACCGGGACTGAACCGGGTCTAAACCGGGACTGAACCGGGACTCGACCGGGTCTCAACCGGGACTCAACTGGGACTCAACCAGGACTGAACCAGGACTGAACTGGGTCTAAACCGGGTCTAAACCAGGACTCAACCGGGACTCAACCGGGACTCAACCGGGTCTAAACCAGGACTCAACCCGGGATTCAACCGGGACTCAATCGGGACTGAACAGTAAATCGACCTAGGGCAGGATGGAGTAATGACTGTCTGAAGGCAAACTTTAATCTCCTTCTCTCCCTCTCCTCCTCCTCTCTCTATCTTTGTCTCTCTCTCTCATACACACACTCTCTCTCTCTCCTCCCCTTCCTCTCTCTCTCTCTCTCTCTCGCTCTCTCTCTCTCTCTCTCTCTCTCTCTCTCTCTCTCGCTCTCTCTCTCCTTCTTCCCCTCTCCTCTCCTCTTTCCCTCCTCTCCTCCTCCTCTCTCTCTGTTTCTCTTCTCCTTTGTCCCTCTCTCATACACACACTCTCTCTCCTCTCCTTCTTCCCCTCTCCTTTCTACTTTTCCTCCTCTTCCTCTTTTTATCTTGTCCTCTCTCTTATCCTCCCTCTCTCCCCATTTCCCTCTCCTTTTTTCCCTCTCCTCTCCTCTCTCCTCCCCCCGTCCTGCTCTCCTCTCCACAGATGCAGTACGTCTTCATCTTCCAGGCTCTGTTGGAGCATTATCTCTACGGCGACACGGAGCTGGAGGTGACGTCACTCGAGTCGCACCTGTCAAAGCTCTACGCACCTGCGCCAGGTGCAGGCTGCAGCGGGCTGGAGGCAGAGTTTAAGGTCAGGCCACGCCCACCTCCCCCCGTGTGTCAGATGCCCTCCCCGTGTGTCAGATGCCCTCCCCGTGTGTCAGATGCCCTCCTCTCTCCCCGTGTGTCAGATGCCCTCCTCTCTCCCCGTGTGTCAGATGCCCTCCCCGTGTGTCAGATGCCCTCCTCTCTCCCCGTGTGTCAGATGCCCTCCTCTCTCCCCGTGTGTCAGATGCCCTCCCTCTGACCCTCGTTGTCTCTGTAGAAGTTGACGTCCATAAAGATCCAGAACGATAAGATGAGGACGGGGAACCTTCCGGCGAACATGAAGAAGAACCGCGTCCTGCAGATCATCCCCTGTGAGTTTAACACAAACACAAACCAACACTAAGATCCTGTACGAGGCTCCGCCCACAAGTCTACGTCCCCCAGGCTCCCACAGGACGAGTCTGTACGAGGCTCCGCCTACAAGTCTACGTCCCCCAGGCTCCCACAGTACGAGTCTGTACGAGGCTCCGCCCACAAGTCTACGTCCCCCATGGTCCCACAGTACGAGTCTGTACGAGGCTCCACCCACAAGTCTACGTCCCCCATGGTCCCACAGTATGAGTCTGTACGAGGCTCCGCCCACAAGTCTACGTCCCCCATGGTCCCACAGTACGAGTCTGTACGAGGCTCCGCCCACAAGTCTACGTCCCCCATGGTCCCACAGTACGAGTCTGTACGAGGCTCCGCCCACAAGTCTATGTCCCCCATGGTCCCACAGTACGAGTCTGTATGAGGCTCCGCCTACAAGTCTACGTCCCCCATGCTCCCACAGTACGAGTCTGTACGAGGCTCCGCCCACAAGTCTACGTCCCCCAGGCTCCACACGACAATTCTCCATAAATACACAAAAACGTGAGACAAAACTGAACACAACAACTGGACAAACCTGATGTGATGCAGGAGTTTCATTAGTGCGACGCACACTGAGTGTGTTGGGATAGAGCTCTGAAGGGGGAGGGACTTAACACAGAGAGCAAAGGGAAGGGGGACATGTGAATCTGTGAATCCACGACTTTTATCTGTGTTATATAAACTTACTTGAGTCTCCTTCTCTTTCTCCCTCTTTCCTCCTCCTCTCCTCTCTCCTCTTCCTCCCTCTCCTCTCTCCTCTTCCTCCTCTCCTCCTCCTCTCCTCCTCCTCTCTTCCTCCTCTCTTCCTCCTCTCCTCTCTCCTCTTCCTCCTCTCTTCCTCCTCTCTTCCAGATGAGTTTAACCGTGTGATTATTCCGGTGAAAAGAGGAGAGGAAAACACAGACTACGTCAACGCCTCGTTCATCGACGTGAGTCGCACGAATCTGATCAGTACTATATTAAAATACTACTACAGTACTACTACAGTACAACTATACTACAGTACTACTACGGTACTACTACAATACTACAGTACTACAATACTACAGTAGTACTACAGTACTACTACAGTATTACAATACTACAGTAATACTACTGTACTACAATATTACAGTACTACTGCAGTACTACAATACTACAGTACTACTGTAGTGTACTGGTGTAGTATTGTAGTATTGTAATAGTACTATACTACTACTGCAGTACTACTATAATAATATTTAAGTACTACTAGAATACTACTAACGTGTGTTTCTGTTTGTGTAGTTGTGAGTTTGTGTGTCCCCGTGTCCTCGCGTCCTCGCGTCCTCGCCCTCTCACCAGTGGGTTTGCGGTTGTATTCTCAGGGTTACCGTCAGAAGGACTCGTACGTGTTTGTGTGTGTGTTGTGTGTTTGTGTGTGTTTGTGTGGTTGTGTGTGGTTGTCTCCTCGTGTCCTTGTCTCCTCGTGTCCTCGCGTCCTCGCGTCCTCGCCCTCTCACCAGTGGGTTTGCGGTTGTATTCTCAGGGTTACCGTCAGAAGGACTCGTACGTGTTTGTGTGTGTGTTTGTGTGGTTGTGTGTGGTTGTCTCCTCGTGTCCTCGTGTCCTCGCGTCCTCGCGTCCTTGTGTCCTCGCCCTCTCACCAGTGGGTTTGCGGTTGTATTCTCAGGGTTACCGGCAGAAGGACTCGTACGTGGCGTCCCAGGGTCCTCTGCTTCACACCATGGAGGATTTCTGGAGGATGATCTGGGAGTGGAGGAGCTGCTCCATCGTGATGCTGACGGAGCTCGAGGAGAGAGGACAGGTGAGACGGACAGGGGGGCAGGTGAGACGGACAGGGGGGCAGGTGAGACGGACAGGGGGGCAGGTGAGACGACAGGGGGACAGGTGAGACGGACGGGTGAGACGGACGGGGGGACAGGTGAGACGGACAGGTGAGACGGACGGGGGGACAGGTGAGACGGACAGGTGAGACAGACAGGGGGACAGGTGAGACGGACGGGGGGACAGGTGAGACGGACGGGGGGACAGGTGAGACGGACGGGGGGACAGGTGAGACGGACAGGTGAGACAGAGGGACAGGTGGGAGACGGGGACAGAGCAGAAAAGACAGGTCAGATAGAGACACGGGGGAGGGGCAATGTTTTTTCAATACAAAGTGAACTGGAGCCAGAGTCGATGGAGCCGAAGCATGTCCGTGCTCACTTCCTGTTTGGAACACAGTGGTGGCTAATAGGATAGACGTGTCCAGAGAGACGTCCAGAGAGACGTCCAGAGAGACGTCCAGAGAGACGTCCAGAGAGACGTCCAGAGAGACGTCCAGGATCTGGGAAGGAGGAGGAGTTTGTCTGTTAGAATTATTGTCTCTTTCGTCTGTTTCGTTCTCTCACTCCTCTGTCTCTTTTCGTCCTCTCACTCTTTTGTCCTCACTCTTCTCTTCTGGCTCTTGGCGAGGGCGGACGCGTTTTCTCTCCTCTCCTGCCCCTTATCTTTCCTGCTCTGCTCTCTGTCTTGTCTGGTCTAGTGTCTAGTCTTTTTCCTTGAGTGACTCTCTCCGCTCTGCTCTCTAAAACCAAATTTATTATGGATCTGATAAATTGGTCTCTGAACGCTATTGACACCATTTTTTTCAACAAGACAAGCAGGATCAGGTGAACCTGCGTGCCCCGCCGGAACTTACGCTGCCGGATACATGATGGACAGTTGGGACAAGTGGCGTGTTGTGTGTCTGGCTGCGCTTTCCGTTGAGGATATAGAAGATTTATACTTATTCGGAACCATGATTACAGGACTTTTGCTGATTGGATTAGGCGTGGCCCTGTCTTTCAAGAAAAATCAGAGCACCGAGGCAGCTGTTCAAAGCCCCACTTGGCTGCCCGGATTGATCGGAACGATGGGCAAAGCTGCCGATACTCAGACTGTGACTTTGAGCCGTATCTTGGAAAGTTTGGTGGTCTCGCACCGCACTTTGGAAAAGACTTTGGAAAACATCTCGGAGAGGTTAGCGACTATGGATCGCAGACTGGATGGAACTTTGGCTCTAATTCGCAACAGGGATAACATCTAGGAGAATTTTGGCTGCTCTGCATAGAGAGATGACCTTGAGACCAATTGGACAAACAAGAGCAGTGTTTAAAGAATTGGCGCAGCTGCTCGCTCTAAAACTATAACAACGCAATCTTATCTTTTGGCCTCCCCAAGCCAGTACTGGTCATGACCAAGGCCGGGCTGGTGTCAAATCGCCCTGAGATTACAGCGGAGGGAGCCTGGCCCCTCCCTAACCCCCTCGCAGCTTTGTACCCCCGACCGGGTGGGCGGGTCCGTTGTATAAGCGCCGTCAGTGGCTGCAGGATCCGGATGCTGTCTTGCCTGAGTTGGACTTTCTTACTCCTCTCCCCTCCCCTGTTGCTAGTCCTGTGTAATGTTTGTACTGTGTTCTGACTATGTTGCTGATGCTCGGAGGTGTTTTTATTTTGTGCACTCATTCCATATGATGCCCCTGTCAGGAGCATGGTCTGGGGTTGATTCACTTTTGTTTTTTCTCCTCCCCCCCCCCTGTCCTCATGTGATGCTGTATTTCATTTCTACTGGAATTTCCCCACTGTGGGACTAATAAAGGCATATCAATCAATCAATCAATCAATCAATCACTCTTCCGTTTCGTCCTCACTCTTTCCTCCCTCACTCCTCTCTCACTTCTGTTTGTTTCATTCTCTCATTCTTTTGTATCTCTCTTGTCTTCTCTTTTTTGTCCTCTCTCTTTTCGTCCTCTTTCCTCCGTCACTCCTCCCTCTGTTCTCTCTGTTCCAGGAGAAGTGTGCTCAGTACTGGCCCAGTGATGGCGCTGTGGTGCACGGAGACATTTCCATCGAGCTGAAGAGAGAAGAAGAGAGTGAGAGTTACACCGTCAGAGACCTGCTGGTCACACATACACGAGTAAGTACTGCAAATACTGCTAAAGTACTACAAATACTGTTATAGTACTACTGCAGGGCTGGTCACACATACACTAGTAAGTACTGCAAATACTACTAAAGTACTACAGAGTTACAGCATCTGACCCCTGACCCCTGGTGACCCCCAGAGACCCCCGGTGACCTCTGACCTCTGACCTGTGTGTTTCAGGAGAACAAGGCTCGTGCGGTGCGTCAGTTCCATTTTCACGGTTGGCCTGAGATCGGGATCCCGACCGACGGAAAAGGAATGATCAACATCATCGCCGCGGTCCAGAAACAACAGCAGCAGAGCGGAAACCACCCGATAACTGTACACTGCAGGTACTACAAGTACTACTACTGAAAATACTACAAATACTACTACTGCTACTACTTCACATTTTAGTCACGTCCTTCTCGAGATGTTCCTCAGATCCAGAACAGACAGAGCTGCAGTACCTCTGACATGTGTTTATGAATCCTGGACTTCCATTGTTGTTCCTCTCCTCGCTGATGTTCTATGTTCTTCTGATGTTCTCCTGATGTTCTCTGATGTTCTCCTGATGTTCTCCTGTACCTTCTCAGTGCTGGAGCTGGTAGAACGGGGACCTTCTGCGCCCTCAGCACAGTCCTGGAGCGGGTGAAGGCCGAGGGGATCCTTGACGTGTTTCAGACGGTGAAGAGCCTCAGACTCCAGAGGCCCCACATGGTGCAGACACTGGTGAGAAGGAACCACTACTGCTACTGCTACTGCTGCTACTGCTACTGCTACTACTGCTACTGCTACTGCTACTACTGCTACTGCTACTGCTACTGCTACTACTGCTACTACTGCTACTACTGCTACTACTGCTACTGCTGCTACTACTACTGCTGCTACTGCTACTACTGCTACTGCTACTGCTACTACTGCTACTGCTACTACTACTACTGCTACTGCTACTACTACTACTGCTACTGCTACTACTGCTACACACCTGTAAAAGTAGTGTCCAGCGCTGGACACTAGGGGTCAGTATAGAGCCCACTGTAGTGGTGTAAACAGAGACAGGTGTTTACTTGGACACAATACTTACAAATACTACAAATACTACTACAATTATACTTGTATACTTCTACTGTAGTAGTAGTATATTTGTATACTTCTACTGTAGTACTATTACTGACACCACTGAATGAAGCAGCTCTGGTTTAATGTAGATCCTGATTCTGAATAAAACTCTCTGGTGTTAGCGGTGTTTGCTCCAGCTGTTCAAAGAGCCTCATTTCCACCTTGAGACCCAAAGAACCATGTGGACACCAACATCTCAGACACAGAGGACCATGTGGACACCAACATCTCAGACACAGAGGACCATGTGGACACCAACATCTCAGACACAGAGGACCATGTGGACACCAACATCTCAGACACAGAGGACCATGTGGACACCAACATCTCAGACACAGAGGACCATGTGGACCAACATCTCAGACAAAGAGGACCATGTGGACAAACATCTCAGACACAGAGGACCATGTGGACAAACATCTCAGACACAGAGGACCATGTGGACAAACATCTCAGACACAGAGGACCATGTGGACAAACATCTCAGACACAGAGGACCATGTGGACAAACATCTCAGACACAGAGGACCATGTGGACAAACATCTCAGACACAAAGAACCATGTGGTCCTTAAATCCCGGTGTCAGTCCAGTCGGATCAGGATTTATGACCCAGAGTTTCAGCAGATCCAGAGTGACCCGACCGTAGAGTTTCCGGAGTTTCTCTGTGACGGAGCCTCAATTGGCAGAAGACGTTTGGAAACCTGCGGATGATGATTTCCGGTGTCGTTCCCGACTCTGGACCTGAGATAAAACTGTGGAGCAGCAGCGTCTTCACGACCTGCTGAAGTTTTCCACAGAGGACGAGACTCTGATCGTGTCTTCAGAGTCACTCAGGAAGCTGGATGGAACTGTGGATCTATGGACCGGAACAGAACGCTACAGCGACATGTTTAATTTTTATTACGTTTGACAAATTATAAAACACAAATGAATCCGCGGTTTATTAAAGTAAAAAAATAAAGAACACAGCGTCTGGATGAAGAAAACCGGGACATTTTCTCAGTTTTCCAGATTTTCTCCGAGTTTTTCGCCATCAGAGCCAAAGGAAGTCGCCATCCGCATGTTTCCAAACGTCTGCCGGTTTTGTGACGTGAGCGTGAAGCAGGTCTGTGGAGTGGGGGTTAGGGGCTGGGAGAGACATTCAGACACAGACACACAATGTGACTGAACTGTTGTCAGACACTTGTGCGTTTTGTGTTATTGACACACAACAGGATCCAAACAGGATCATCTACGACTCTGAAACACGAGGTTTTACTGTTTTAATGTTCTTTCTCTTTTCTCCTCCCTCTCTCCTCTGTGTACCTCTCTCCCCAACTCTCCTCCTCACTCTCTCTATCTTTCTTTCTTGCTTTCTTTCTTTCTCTTTTCTTTTTCTCTTTTCCATCTCTCTCCCTCTATTTCTCTCCTTTTCTCTCTCTCCCTTTCTTTCTCTTTTCTTCCTCTCTCCCTCTCCATTTTCTTCTTTCTCTTTTCTCCCCCTTCTCTCTCCCTTTCTCTCATCGCTCACTCTTTCTTTCTCTTTCCTTCCTCTCTCCCTCTCTCCTCTGTATACCTCTCTCCCCCTCCCTCCCTCTCACTCTTTCTTTTTCTCCTCTTTCTCTTTTTTCTTTCTTTCTTTCTTTCTTTTTTCTTTCTTTCTCTTTTCCATCCCTTTCCCTCTTTCTCTCTCCATCTCTCCATCTTTCTCTTTCCTTCTTCCCCCCCTTCTTCCTCTTTTCTTTTTTCTTCCCTTTTTTTCTTTTTTCTTTCTTTCTCTTCTTTCTTCCTCTTTTCTTCCTCTCTTTTCTCTCTCTTTTCTCTCTCTTTTCTCTCTCTTTTCTCTCTCTTTTCTCTCTCTTTTCTCTCTCTTTTCTCTCTCTTTTCTCTCTCTTTTCTCTGTCTTTTCTCTCTCTCTTCTCTCTCTCTTTCAGGAGCAGTACGAGTTCTGCTACAAAGTGGTTCAGGAATACATCGATGCCTTCTCCGACTACGCCAACTTCAAATAGTACTACACCCAGAGTACTGCGAAGTATTTCAGATACTTTAGATAGTACTACACCCAGAGTACTGCAAAGTATTTCAAAGTATTCCACAGATACTTCAGATTTTACTACAGTATAACTTCAATAGGACCTCACGTTCACTGGACCCTCGTCTGTGGGATCTCTTCTCTCCAAGTCTGGACCAGGATCTAGACCAGGATCTAAACCAGGACTCAAATCTGGGTCAGAACCAAGACCAAGGACTTAAACCAGGTCTAAAGTCCAGGTCTAAACCAGGATCTAGACCAGGACTCAAACCTGGGTCAGAACCAAGACCAAGGATTTAAACCAGGTCCAAAGTCCAGGTCTAAACCAGGACTCAAACCTGGATCAGAACCAAGACCAAGGATTTAAACCAGTTCCAAAATCCAGATCTAAAACAGGCTCTAAAGCAGGACTCAAATCTGGGTCAGAACCAAGACCAAGGACTTAAACCAAGTCCAAAGTCCAGGTCTAAACCAGGATCTCGCCCAGGATCTCGCCCAGGATCTCGCCCACACTTAACACCGTTAATTTAACTGAATCCAGAACGTTGTGTTTTCGTTTTCCATTTAGATGAGCTCAGATCTTTCACTCTTTGTTTTTACTCCACCTCTGATTTCACTTTGTCGTTTTTTTTGGAGCTTGAATTCTCACCGTAAATAAAATCAAACGGCACCGACTCGAAACAAAACGAAACAAAATCGAAATTCTGAATTCAAGTCCTGAGATTTAAACTTTTTGCACTTCCTGTTTCTTCAAAACGGGACAAACACCAGGACCACAGCTGCACCGCGGTTTCATTTCTAATGGAGGGTCCGCCACCTGCCCTTCTCCATGGAGATGTTATTGCTTTGTCTAGAATGTTCCACAGTGTACATTAAACAGCACTACGCTACATTACAGGTCAGATCTGTGGAGAGGCACCCCTATTCACACAAGGAACTATTGTGTTTTTGAGCGACAGAAACGCCTGTGCTGAAGAAACGCTGATGGAAATGTTTAAAGTCACACCACGGGACATTCCAGGCAATGCAATAACATCTCCATGGAGACAAGCAGGTAGCGGACCCTCCTCCAGAAAAGTTGCGCAGTGCAGCTTTAATAACAGCCCAATCAGACGCCTTCTTTCTGCGAGGTCACTCCCACTAGCCTTAGCAACAGGTTTGATTAACAGCGTTGTTAAGCTAAATCAACAGTGTGGACGGGAAGGGGCGGGACCTTCCACAGCCTGGCTTCTGATTGGCTCGTTGGTTGCTATGATACTTCCCGGTTAGCCTCACACTCCCTCGGTTCACTTCTGCCTGTGACCCAGACTTAAACCAGCCCGAGTTCTCAACCAGGACCCAGATCTGGACTTTGGATCTGAGCCTGAAGTAAAACCTGTACCTGGACTGGACCTGGATTGGACCTGGACTGGACCTGGACTAGACCTGGACCGGACCGAGCGCTGCCTTGGTGATTTGTTTGTAATATTGTGCATATTCTCCTCCTCGTGTACATACCCTGTGTTTACTCCTCTGCCTTTTCTTTGACTCTATTTTAATGATATTATAAATGTACAAATATATGGGATTTTATTATTATTATTATTATTATTATTATTATTTTGGGGTTTAGTTGTTTTTTTTTTTTATTCACCAAATGTAAAGTGGCTGAGAACTCGACACAGAGTCCACTATTGTAACAGTATTGTTAAAGCTGCACTGCGTAACTTTCCTCACGTGGAGCCTCCCATCAGCTTGGAGATGAGTATCGTCAAAAATATCGAAAATCAGATTCTAATTGATTCCGAAAGCAGTATCGAAACTAGATCCTCATTTTCGCTTTACGTTAAAAAAAAAAATAAGAAGAAGAAGAAATGCCTCGACAAAGCTGCACTCTTATGATTTTGGTTTTGGTTTTAATGTTGTATTGCGGAACATTCCAGGTAAGACGACGACATCTCCACGGCGACAAACGCGCAGCGGACTGACTAGTCACTGGGAAATGTTACGCAGTGCAGCTTTAAGTGTAATACTGTAAATAAGCTTTAAAGTGCTCCTCCTCCACGAAATCCTGTTTGGAAATTTAAGAAAACACACACATTCCAAATTATTTTCAGTGTATTTTTTTTATTTTCTATTTATTTTTGTAGTTTTATTCCAGAACAGATTCGCATTTAGTTACTCCATTTTATATTTTTTTATTTCAAATTCTGATGGTTGAATGTTTAAAGAGGGGGTATTCTGATCTCTTTCTCATGTTCTAACGTCGTTCCTCATCACAAACCTGAAGAGGTTTTAGAATCATCCATGTTTGAGTCATCTAGAGATCTCTCCTGGGCCCTATTCAAACCCTCCTTACGGTCAGCAGTACGAGTCTGTACGAGGCTCCGCCCACAAGTCTACGTCCCCCAGGCTCCACACGACAATTCTCCATAAATACACAAAAACATGAGACAAAACTGAACACAACAACTGGACAAACCTGATGTGATGCAGGAGTTTCATTAGTGCGACGCACACTGAGTGTGTTGGGATAGAGCTCTGAAGGGGGAGGGACTTAGCACAGAGAGGCTGAGTGTGTAATAAAAGCAACATGGATCTAAATATGTGATGTGTTAGTGAATACCAGGTCTAAACCAGGACTAAACCAGGTCTAAGCTAGAACTAAACCAGGTCTAAACCAGGACTAAGCCAGGTCCGAACCAGGTCTAAACCAGGTCTAAACCAGGTCTAAACTAGGACTTCACCAGGACTTCTAAATCTTTCAAACACGATCTTAAAAATTCTTGCGTAAACAATCAGTGGCCACTTTATTAGATACACGTGCTCCAGCTTTAATCCCCGTTTGGATCTTTCACATTTAATTTATACAATTTTTACATTTTTACATTTTGTTCATCATTCCTGATTCTCCATTATTTTAATTTCTGGATTTTTCCCAAATTGTCCAAGTGCCCTGCTGTACATTGTGTGCCGTTTCGGAGTTCCCCGTACCCCCTCTTTAACCCTGATGGTTGAATGTTCCGTTGTAAAGTGCAGCGGTTCGGAGCTGCACGTTTTTCTCTGAGCCAAATGATTTTTATAAATACTTTTGCGCCCCCTTTTGGAGACATGTATTAAATCTCTTATATTCTGCTAAAATTCACTCTGTAATTTTTAACCACACCTAAAAAACATCACTGCAGTCACCGCGCTAAAGCTGCACTATGTAACTTTCTGGTTGGGGGTCTGTCATCTGCTTGTTTCTATGGATACGTCATTGCTCTGCCTGGAATGTTCCACAGTGTGACATTAAACAGCTCTACTTTACATTTATTCAATTACAGGTGGTTTTAGAGCTCAAAAATACCGAGAAAAACAGACATTCTCACTGTGAGTGGGTCGCCTCTCCACAGATCTGACCTGGAACTTGGTCTGGTTTGGTCTCCATGGAGATAGAAAGGTTTAATGCCATACTGTGGAACATTCCAGCTTTATTTTGGGATCTTAAAAATGCTTTATTTTATTCTCCATTTTAATTAAGGACCAAATTAAGTCAAACGTCAAAGCTGTATGCCCCGCCTCCAGTACGTCGACGACCGATGAGGCGCTCCTGCCCCACCCCCTCCAGCGGAAGCCCCGCCCCCTCTCTACAGGCCCCGCCTCCTCTCCACAGGCTCCTCCCCCTCCATCTGAAGCCCCGCCCCCTCTCCACAGGCCCCGCCCCCTCCAGCTGAAGCCCCGCCCCCTCTCCTCGTTGCTGTTGACGATACTGCGACGGGTCGAGTCGAGGTCGAGTTTGTTCTGACCCGAGAATGTTTGAATTTCACTAAAACAAATTTAGACTGAGACCAGGAAGTGATGAGAGGAGAACTAAACCAGGACTGAACCAGGACTGAACCAGGACTGAACCAGGACTAAACCAGAACTGAACCAGGACTGAACCAGGACTGAACCAGGACCTGAACCAGGACCTGAACCAGGACTAAACCAGGACCTGAACCAGGACTAAACCAGGACCTGAACCAGGACCTGAACCAGGACTGAACCAGGACTGAACCAGGACCTGAACCAGGACCTGAACCAGGACTAAACCAGGACTAAACCAGGACTAAATCAGCTAAACCAGGATTGAACCAGGTCTTGATTAGGAACCAGGACCTGAACCAGGACCTGAACCAGGACTGAACCAGGACTGAACCAGGACCTGAACCAGGACTAAACCAGGACTAAATCAGGACTAAATCAGCTAAACCAGGATTGAACCAGGTCTTGATTAGGAGAAAATTAAGTCTCAGCTAGCACTAAAGCAGGTCTAAACCAGGATTAAACCAGGACTAAACCAGGACTAAACCAGGACTAAGCCAAGAGTATTTTTCAAAACAAGTATACTCACTATTTGATTTCACATGTGATCAAAATTGAACCTTTTTCAGAGTAAATTTTGTGTAATTCAGGACCTTAAAGTGGCCCTGACCTTCCAGCGGAAACCCTCACCTTTAATTCTCAGTCTCCACATGTTTTTTTTACCTTTGTTCTTACGTGTTGTGTGTCCTGTGTCACACACACACACACACACACACACTCGGGCTTTGGGGGCAGGTGTTGGTCTTATGCTGAAATCTTTGGAGCGTTTTTGTGATTTCGTGTTTTGTATTTCCTCTAGACTCTTGAGTCTTGTACATATTTGTGTAAATGACATAAAGGCCTTTTTAAGATGCTCTTCAGACTGAAATAAAACGCTTGAGATTTTAAACACGCGTCTCTTTCAAAATAAAAGACGTGGAGTAACGGAACTTCAAAATAAGATTATTAAAGTATAAGTACAAAGGAGTGGTACAAGAAATGACTCAAGTAAGAGGTCTAAACCAGGACTAAACCAGGTCTAAACCAGGACTAAACCAGGACTAAACCAGGACTAAACCAGGACTAAACCAGGTCTGAACCAGGTCTGAACCTGGACTAAACGAGAAGTGTTCCAGGTAAAAGTAAAAGTATTTGGTAAAAGTACTACTGGAGTCAGAGTAACTTACAGTGTGTGTGTGAGTGTGGGCAGGGCATCTGGTTTATAATTTTGGTGAATGTGACAAAACCTGAAATAAAATCTGTATTTTATGTACTTTTACTCAAGTAAAAGTACTGTTACTTTATACAGTACAGTACAGTAGCAGTAAAAGTACAGCAGTAGTAAAAGTACAGCAGTAGTAAAAGTACTGCGTACCTCTGCCCCTCTGGTCCCTGTGTCTCAGATGGAGTCATAGACTGGAGTTAATTGCTCGTTATGAGTCCAAACATCGACCAATCAGCAGCTTCCATCAGTCTGACCTCTGACCCCATCAAATATTCAGCACCTGCCAATCACCTGCCGCGTTACTGATGATGTCACCAACTCAGGCTCGTCTCATTGGCCGAGAGCGAAGACCAACCAAAGAGTTCAGCTCAATACAGGACTAAACCAGGACTAAACCAGGACTGAACCAGGACTAAACCAGGACTAAACCAGGACTAAACCAGGACTAAACCAGGACTAAAGCAGGACTAAACCAGGACTAAAGCAGGACTAAAGCAGGACTAAACCAGGTCTAAATCAGGTCTAAACCAGGTCTAAACCAGGACTAAACCAGGACTAAACCAGGTCTAATCCAGGTCTAAACCAGGTCTAAACCAGGACTAAACCAGGTCTAAACCAGGTCTAAACCAGGTCTAAACCAGGACTAAACCAGGACTAAACCAGGTCTAAACCAGGTCTAAACCAGGTCTAAACCAGGTCTTTTTCTCCTTCATCAGAATCGTTTGTGTTCAGATGTGATTGACGTCAGAGGCTCAGAGACAAGCTTCTGTTTGAACGAGGTAATGGTCCGGCCCCAGGGTCACAGGGGTCGTCTGGGGTCACACCTGGGGTCAGAGGTCAGGGAAGGGAGGGGGGCAGGTGCGGAGGGGGCTGTGAGGGCAGGTATAAAAACCCTCCACCGTCAGGAGAGGAGAGAGACTCAAGAAGCAACAAGCGAAACAGCAGGTGAGGAGGTTTAGACCTGGTTTAGTCCTGGTTCAGTCCTGGTTTAGTCCTGGTTTAGTCCTGGTTTAGTCCTGGTTCAGTCCTGGTTTAGTCCTGGTTTAGTCCTGGTTCAGTCCTGGTTCAGTCCTGGTTTAGTCCTGGTTCAGTCCTGGTTTAGTCCTGGTTTAGTCCTGGTTTAGTCCTGGTTTAGTCCTGGTTCAGTGTGCACGTGCTCCCTGTGTTCCTGTGGCAGAGTGATTAGTCTGTCTCCACCCTGTCACCAGCAGGTTGTGGGTTGTATTCCCATCATGCTTCACTCTCGTCTGCTGCTCGTCATGGCGCTGTTCGTCTGCATGGGGGCGCTGTTGTCCTCCGCTCAGCACTGGTCCCACGGCTGGTACCCCGGAGGCAAGAGGGAACTGGACCCTTTCACCCCAGAGGTAACACCTGCCTGCTCCTGTCTGCTGCTGTCTGCTCCTGTGTGCTGCTGTCTGCTCCTGTGTGCTCCTGTCTGCTCCTGTGTGCTCCTGTCTGCTCCTGTCTGCTGCTGTCTGCTCCTGTGTGCTCCTGTCTGCTCCTGTGTGCTCCTGTCTGTTTCTGTCTGCTCCTGTGTGCTCCTGTCTGCTGCTGTCTGCTCCTGTGTGCTCCTGTCTGCTCCTGTCTGTTCCTGTGTGCTCCTGTTTGCTCCTGCCTGCTCCTGTCTGTTCCTCTTTGCTCCTGTCTGCTCCTGTCTGCTCCTGTCTGTTATTATAAAACTCTTTCTTTCTTTCTTTCTTTCTCTTTCTGTTGTTGTGTTCTCAGATTTCTGCTGAGTTTAAACTGTGTGAGTCTGGGGAGTGCAGTTTCCTGAGGCCACAGAGGAGGAGCGTCCTGAGGAACATCTTTGTGAGTTCAAAAACAACTATTCAAAATAAAAACTAAATAATAAAATAGAAAAATGTCCCATAATCCTCTGCTCTCTTTAAATGTCCCATGATCCTCTGCTCTGCTCTGATGTCGTTTCCTCGTCACAAACACCTGGAGTTGTGTTTGTTTCATTCACATGTTTAACACACAAACCTGCAGATTTAACACGAGTTCTTCTCTCAAACTGAAAACACTCTGTTCCACCTTGTGATGTCATCATGTGGTGATACAGGAAGTGCTCCACTGTGTTTTTAAACTCCACACACCTTCACTAGAATCATTTGGATCATTTCAGTCCTGGAATTCCTTATCTCGACTGAACTAAAGGTAAAAGGAGCTGTTCACTTGAAAACTACCACTTGATGACATCACAAGGTGGACCAAACGCAGCTCCAGGTGTGTTTTTGAGGAGGGAACAGCGTTTGAACCCGACTTAAAGCTCACGGGAGTCAGTTTGTGTGATGCTGGACATTTAAAACCCGTCCCTCCGTGTCTCCGCAGTTGGACGCCATCACCAGAGAACTGCAGAAGAAGAAGTGACAGATCCTTCCACAGTTTTGACTCATCGTTTTATTTATGTATGTATTTATTTATTTCTTGCATGATTTTTTGGTTTAAATGTAAAAAAAACATCTCATAAAACATCTCAAAATAAAGTTAATTTTTTGATATGATTTTTGGCTGTTTTCCCTACGCGTCGTGTCACGTTTACAAAATCCGATTTGATTTACAGCCGAACTCGGACACAGAGGGATTCACCTCCAGAGGTTAAAGACTCTGAGAAAAGAGTGGGACGAAGGACGAGATCAGAATAACAGAATGAACTGGGGTAGTCCTGGTTTAGTCCTGGTTCAGTCCTGGTTTAGTCCTGGTTTAGTCCTGGTGGTTTAGTCTTGGTTTAGTCCTGGTTTAGTCCTGGTTTAGTCCTGGTGGTTTAGTCCTGGTTTAGTCCTGGTTTAGTCCTGGTGGCCATGTTACTGTAATATATTTCGATGTGAACACAAACCCCTAAACCGCTGATACTCAGAATAAAAAAGTGATAATACAAAAAGTGCTCCACTGTGTTTTTAAACTCCACACAGTTCCTCCTCCACAGTTTTGCATGACACGGGACCTTCAAGAGAGAAAAAACACAAAAAAAATCTGGGGATGGGGGTATTTTTTTATTATTTTTTAGATGCAGTGAAATAAAGGTGTGGTGTCCTCTCAGTGAGTCGTGAAATCCTCGTTCGAATGGTCCGGGGTAGAAAAGGAGGAGCAAGTTTCATCTGGAGTTTTTGAAATAAAAACGCTTCAACTTCCATCTCAGTTTTTTGAAGGAGCTGGATCAGCCCGGACTAACAGCGCTCAGGGCAGGAGAACTTCCAGCTGCAGAACCTTCGGATTAAAATGAGCTCTGGATGGAAGTGAAACATCTTGATTTCAAAAGTGTCCAGATGATGATGACCTTTGACCCCTCTCTACCAAACGAGCGACTCCTCTAAAAGGACACCAGGGCCGCTGTCTAAGAGGCCCTGTTCTTGGGCTTGTCCCACTGTGGAAAGAACCGTGCCAGTCCAGTTCTGGGCCGGTTCCTGAAGGCGTTGAGGCGACTGTTGAGATGTTTCACTGCGTCCTTCTGGAATTCTGTGGGCTCTGGTCCCAAAGCCATCGCCAGGAGCTTGGAGGCAGAGCCGTGATCGTGGATCAGGTCCCTGGCTCCGGCTTTGCCCAGCTTCTTGATGTTCTTCGGTTTGAGATGAACTCCGTCTGGGACTTTGAACTGGTCCAGAGCCTTCTCCAGAGTCTGCACTACTGCATCATGATGGCACCTCATTTTGGACGGCAGCTTTTGGAGTAGCTTTTTTACCAGAGCGTGGATCACCAGACTCTCCACTGACCCCAGGGTCTGAGAGTCCTGAGGAGCAGCAGGAGGCTCTGGAGCTGAGGTTGGTTCTTCTGTGTGCAGCTTCTCACACTCTTCGTCTGCTCTAACGCCCTCTGCAGTTTGGAGGTGTATCTGGACCTCTATTAGGCTCTGTGTGTCCTCTGAGGTTTCTTGGAGGTTTGTGTCCCTTGGAGTCTCCTGGAGGTTTGTGTCCTCCGGAGACTCTTGTAGGTGTGTGTCTTCTGAGGTCTGTTGTAGGTGTGTGTCTTCTGAGGTCTCTTGGAGGTGTGTGTCCTCTGAGGTCTCTTGGAGGTGTGTGTCCTCTGAGGTCTCTTGGAGGTGTGTGTCCTCTGGTGTCTCTTGTAGGTGGGACACAGGTGGACTGTTGTCTGGCTTGGAGCTGCTGTTGAGCTGCTCTTCACTCTGGTCATTCTCTGGAGATTCTTCAAACATCTCTGGAGATTCTTCAAACATCTCATCTTCAATTCTACTGCTACGCGGATGACACCCAGCTCTACCTCTCCGGCAAACCAAATTCCACACTCCCGCCCTCTTCCCTTGTCAACTGTATCAGTGAAATAAAATCATGGTTCACCTCAAACTTTCTCAAACTCAATAGCAATAAAACTGAACTTCTCCTTGTAGGCACCAAATCCACCATAAGCAAGATTAATCATTTCTCCATTCCCATTGATGGCTCCTCCATCTCTCCCTCCCCTCAGGTCAAGAGTCTGGGTGTCATCCTCGATAGCACCCTCTCCTTCACCTCCCACATAAACAGCATCACTCGCTCCGCCTACTTCCACCTCCGCAATATCCATCGACTCCGACCCTCCCTCACTCCACAGTCCACTGCCGTACTCATACACAGCCTTGTCACTTCCCGTCTAGATTATTGCAATTCACTTCTGTTTGGTCTCCCACAAAAAACTCTCCATAAACTTCAACTGGTTCAGAACTCTGCTGCTCGCATCATCACACACACACCTTCTATCCACCACATCACACCCGTCTTACAACAGCTCCACTGGCTTCCCATCACACACCGCATTCAATACAAAATCCTGCTCCAGACATTCAAAGCCATCCACAACCTCACACCTCCATATCTCTCTGACCTCCTCCATATTGCCACACCTGTTCGCTCTCTTCGCTCCTCCTCCTCTCTCCAGCTCTCTGTCCCCTCTGCCCGTCTTGTTACAATGGGGAGCAGGGCATTCAGTCGCTCTGCTCCCCAGCTCTGGAACACTCTCCCTCCTGACCTCCGCAACACAGACACTCTCACACACTTCAAATCCAAACTCAAAACTCATCTGTTCAAACTGGCCTATTCATTATAACCACAACTGCACTGTCTTTTCATATGCCTGATTTTAATGTAGATTTTAACTGTTGCTTTTACTGTTATAATGTTTATATTTTTTATATTGATGTATAAACTTGTTGTGAGGCGACCTTGAGTGCCCAGAAAGGCGCCCTATAAATAAAATGTATTATTATTATTATTATTATCCAGATATGGGACAGAATCAGGACTTTGTGGTTTTAGTCCAGTTTCTTCTGACATCATGTTCTGCTCTTCAGAAGGTCCAACTGTCTCTGAAGCTCTGGTCTCTGGAGCTTCAGTGGATTCTGGAGCTGAGTGAAGATCTTCTGTCATTATGTTCATTTCTATATTTTCTTCACTGCAGTTTTCAGATTTTTGTGTCTCCATTGGACTTTTGGGCTCCTCTTGTTCTACACCTTCATCGTCAAGCCAACTTCCATCTTCTACCTCCGGTTCCTTCTCAGAAGAGCCGAGTGTCTCTAGAGCTGAGGCTGGTTCCTCCATTTGGATGTTTTCACCCAGATCCCCTTCATCCTGTGTCTTCACTGAACAGCTGGGCTCCTCTGGGTTTGGACTTTTTTCATCCTCTGGAGTCTCTGTTTGGTCCTGGGTCTCAGTTGGAGTTTCCACTGGACTTTTGTGGATCTCTGGGGTCTCACCCAGAGTTTGGTGTCCCTCAGAGCTGTGGTTTGAAACAGGCTCAGGGTTTACACACAACTTCAGAGGAGAGGAAAGAACCTCCTTCACAAATGCACAAAATGTTTCTGGAATATGTTTCTCAATAATATTCCATTGTTCTTCCAGTCCACTTTGAGCTGAGGTGTCATTGTTCTGCTCCTCTTCAGCAGGTCCCTGAGAGCTGTGGCTCTCCTCTGATGTCTCCTCTGAAACATCATCATGGCCTGAGCTGTTCAGAGGCTCCTCTTGGGTCTTCTGGTCTGTCTCAGAGTGTTCTCCTGACGTCTGTGAGCCCTCTTCCGTCACTGGAGCTGTTTGGGGACACTGGTCTTCTGACGGCTCCAGTGAGGTGGATTCTTTAGGACTCTTCTGGTCAGGTTTCTCCTGGAGCAGGTCGTTCTCTGGGACAGTGAAGCCCATCATGAGGAGTAGAGCAGTGGATGCGCTCCTCTTGGCCTCCCTCTTTGAGCGTCCGGACCCAGAGGCGGTGAATTGGTCCAGGATCACTTCCACAGTGAACACCCAGCTGCCACTCACAAGCTCCCCGCTCACCACGCGGTACTCAGGGACCTTCTCTCTGCGCAGCATCTGCAGCTCGGAGAGGCGCGTGCTGGGGTCCTTCTCCAGACGGAAGTCCGGAGGGAAGTGAGCAGGTGAAGCTCTGCTCTGTTGGTCTGAAGCTCTTTGGTTTGGAGTCTCCAGAGCGTTTTCTGTGGTGTGAGGAGCAGGTGAGGGGTGAGGAGCAGGTGAGGGGTGAGGAGCAGGTGTGGGGTGAGGAGCAGGTGAGGGGTGAGGAGCAGGTGCGGGGCAAGGAGCAGGTGAGGGGTGAGGAGCAGGTGGGAGCAGCTCCTCCTCTGGGACCGTGGGGCGGGGCCTGGGCAGGACTTGGATGGGAGACCACAGTGGAGCAGTGGCTCTAGTGCAAACTGTTGTTGTCTCCTTAAGCAAGACACTTCACCCACATTGTCTAGTGTGATGTGGTGTGTGTGAGTTTTAGTGTGAGGGACCAATGGTGCAGACTGGCAGCCTCACTTCCATCAATTTGCCCCAGGGCAGCTGTGACTATAGAAATCACCTTAAAGAGCATTACAGGAAAACCTAAAACCTGCCATATCAGACCAGTGTAAAAGAAATAACCACATTATGGAAAACAACAAGTTCAAACTCTGGATCAGGGAGGACAGTGAAATCAGGAAACGAGGCACGGACAGAATTAACCGAGACGACGGAGCATTCCTCCTTTCACACACCTGGGACACCCTCCTCCAGAGAGCACCAGGCGACGGGAGGCAGGGTCAGTCTGAGCGACCTGCCAGGTCCATCAGGCTGACCACGCCTACAGGAAGTAACAACAGCTGACCACGCCTACAGGAAGTAACAACAGCTGACCACGCCTACAGGAAGTAACAACAGCTGACTACATCTACAGGAAGTAACAACAGCTGACCACACCTACAGGAAGTAACAACAGCTGACCACGCCCACAGGAAGTAACAACAGCTGACCACGCCTACAGGAAGTAACAACAGCTGACCACGCCTACAGGAAGTAACAACAGCTGACCACGCCTACAGGAAGTAACAACAGCTGACCACGTCTACAGGAAGTAACAACAGCTGACCACGCCTACAGGAAGTAACAACAGCTGACCACATCTACAGGAAGTAACAACAGCTGACCACGCCTACAGGAAGTAACAACAGCTGACCACGCCCACAGGAAGTAACAACAGCTGACCACGCCTACAGGAAGTAACAACAGCTGACCACGCCTACAGGAAGTAACAACAGCTGACTACGCCCACAGGAAGTAACAACAGTTGATATACAACACGTCCGGGGACAGTTCTGAAGATGCAGCAGTCGAAACATGTCGACAAGGTAAATACACTTTACTGTACTGACTTTAAAAAACTCCAAGAAGTTAAAAGGATGGACAGGAGCTTGTTTAGGGCCGGGTGCAGAGAAACAGAGATGGCAAAAAGATTTGTGAATTTTAGAACAAATGTATTAGTGATTAGTTGGAGTTTCAGCTCTTTTATGCGATCCGAATCTTTTGGATCGGTTCAAATCAAAGGGTTGTTTAAAAGACAGACTCTTTTACTATTTATTTATTTTACGACATAAGCCAATGTGAAAATCATTTCAGCTCAAAGGAGCCGATTCGTTCTCAAACACTCAGCCCTGCATAGATCATAGACTGTACAGGATGGACCATGGATCTACAATAAGTCTGTATATCCAGATTTTATTATAGTTCTATGTGATGAACCACAGATATTCATATAATCATACACACACACTCACACACACACACACACACACACACACACACACACATATATATATATATATATATATATATATATATATATATATATATATATATATATATACATATATATATATATATATATATATATATATATATATATATATACATACTCCTCCTCTCAAAACAGTTCTTTTCTCTGGCCAAGATCTGGACCTCACTGTCCTCAAAGGAGTGGCCCGTGACTTTTAGGTGGAGATGTACGGCAGACTGAGGTCCTTTTAGGTGGAGATGTACGGCAGACTGAGGTCCTTTTAGGTGGAGATGTACGGCCAGATCTTGGCCAGAGAAAAGAACTGGTTTGAGAGGAGGAGTTAAAGAGGCTATTTTTGTCAAGAAAGAGAATCCTTCCTTGAACAGAAATGGAGGTCTCAGACATCATTTGTCTCCATCTATAACTCTATCCTCAAACCTAAATCAAAACAAACAGAAAAAACAATGGGACTAGCCAGGACATGTCCAGAGGTGTGAAAACACCATCATGGCCCTGAATGGATCTGCTAACTACTCCCCCACTCCCACTCCATATTGAATAGACTCACCGAACTAACAGAAACTGTAAACAAATATGTGCGTCTCAGAGTCATTTCATTGTAATTAAGCTCCTCCCTTCAAGCAGATATAAAGCAGTGTCCACCAGCATCTGACCAGAACTGAAGAAGCAGCTTGGATGAGAAACGTATTCGACCAAATAAACTCTGTCCAGTTGACAAATTGAACTTCTCCTTTTGCCATATTCATGTATATATAGATTTATCTGGTCTATGGGATTGACGTAAACTGACGTTAAACTCCACAGAATCCCTGCTGACTGCGCATGCGCGAGAGCAGAGTCCAATATGGCGACCTCAAAGCTTTGCGCTGCGCCTCTCGCGGATTCAGACTCTCAAAGCGAGAATAAAGTCTTTAAAGCGGATCCTGCCCCTGAGTTTAACACTGTCACAAACACTAAAGTAGATAGTGCCCGAAGTGAAGGTGAGTTTTGTCTGAAAACGGACGATTCAGAGGCGTTTGAGCGCGTTAGCATGTGGCTAACAGACTAGCCTCTCTGAGGAGCTAGCCCGTTAGCCACACAGGCTAACTGTTTGTTTACACAGCTGAGCTGCACAGAAACACGGAACTTTTAATAAAACTCTGGAGTTTAGGCCTGATCCGGGCCAGATGGGAGGCTTTTTCTTGTTTGGCTTTAGTGAGTTTGTATTTTGTACAAAAACAGCCTTAATGAAATTATTAAATATAATATTACTCTGAAGACACAGGTGAGTGATCCTAAAACAACACGTTTATTTTACTGGCCTGTGTGGAGTTAAACTGAGCTCAAACTAATTGTAGAATGTGGTTACTCAGTGAAATTGGTTCAGGTGTGATGGATAAAAAAACAAACAAACTTGGATGTGAGTGGACTCGCCTTTCCACAGATCTGACCTGAAAACTGGCCATGTGTCAGTAGAAATAAGTTTAATGCCATACTGTGGAACACTCCAGGTAGACCAAAAACGTCTCCATGGAGACAAGCAAATGGCGGACACACCACCAAAAAGATGACATAGTCAGGTAATAATAGTGAAGTATCATTAATTCTGAGTATTTGTACTTTAGTAGTGAGTCCTGTCCGTGTAATGTACTCTGATTTTACAGTTAAATCAGCAGTGAAATGTTTGTGTTTCCCCAGAGTCTGCGGAGGAGCAGCTGAAGCTTGTTCTAACAGAATCTCACTGTCACGTGTGCGATGCCGTCCTGATGCACGCCTCCCAAAGGAACGCACACTACCAGGTCTGATGGAGGCAGGGGTCTGTCGAGCTCTGAGAGACATTCACTGTTTTTAAAGAAATTTGTTTCGGATCAGCTCCACAATCTTGTCATATTAATTTTATGACTTAGAGCTGCACTGTGTAACTTTTCGTTGGGAGTCCGTCAACTGCTTGTTTCTATGGATACAGTATGTCATTGCTCTGCCTGGAATGTTCCACAGTGTGACATTAAACAGCTCTACTTTACATTTATTCAATCACAGGTGGTTTTAGAGCTCAAAAATCCCTAGAAAAACAGACATTCTGACTGTGAGCGGGGTCGCCTCTCCACAGATCTGACCTGTAACTCGGTCTGGTTTGGTCTCCATGGAGATAGAAAGGTTTAATGCCATACTGTGGAACATTCCAGACAAAGCAATAACATCTCCACGGTGAAAAACGTTTAACGGAACCTCCACCAGTATTTACAGAGATTTGAACCATAAACCAGGTCACACATCTGCACCTGACAGTTACACAGCTGACTCCACCTGTCTCACCTGTCTCACCTGTCTCAGCTCAGGTTAAACTGTACATTATTATTATTGTTATTTTATTTTGTCTTTTTGTTTTGTGTTCAGGGTAAGAGACATGCCATGAAGCTAAAGACGTATCTGCAGACGCTCCGAGGACAGAGGACGGACGGTGTTTCTATGGTCAGTATGACGGGAGGGCATCTGACACAGGGATACAGAGGACGGGAGGGCATCTGACACTTAGACTTGGGCAAACTTTATTGATCGACAAGGGAAATGATTTGGACACAGCAGCTCACACATCACAATATAAAATAATAACAAAGAATAAAAAATGTAAATGGTGATAATAAGAATTCAGAGGACGGGAGGGCATCTGATGTGATTCCTGTCTCCCTCAGCGCTGGTTGCCGGGCGACAGGGACCGGTTCTGCTCTCTGTGTAACATGGTGTTCAGTTCCGCTGTGGTGGCGAAGTCTCACTACGACGGAAAAGTCCACAGCAAAAACCTCCGGAAGCACAGCCTCCCCCCTAACGGTGAGTCCCAACGACGGAGTGACACGGGGGGACAGAGGGCCCCGCTGTCCCGGGCCCCGCTGTCCTCTGACCCCGCTGTCCCTGGGCTCCTCTGTCCCCGGGCCCCTCTGTCCCGGGCCCCTCTGCCCCGGGCCCTGCTGTCCCGGGCCTCTCTGTCCCCGGGCCCCTCTGTCCCGGCCCCCCCATCCTCTGACCCCACTGTCCCCGGGCCCCTCTGTCCCCGGGCCCCTCTGTCCCGGGCCCCTCTGTCCCGGGCCCCGCTGTCCCGGGCCCCTCTGTCCCCGGGGCCCTCTGTCCCGGGCCCCGCTGTCCTCTGACCCCACTGTCCCCGGGCCCCTCTGTCCCTGGGCCCCTCTGTCCCCGGGCCCCTCTGCCCCGGGCCCCCCTGTCCCGGGCCCCCCTGTCCCGGGCCCCGCTGTCCTCTGACCCCACTGTCCCGGGCCCCTCTGTCCCTGGGCCCCAGGGTTTTAGGGGCCCAGAATTGGAATTTCTATCAGAGGGGGCCTAGTGTGACACAAGCACCGAGCACCACCGGTTTGGAAGATCATTTGATTCTTTAGCTTTGATTTTTTAGCCGTTGAATTCCTCATTTTGAATTTTTTAGCTCTGAAAAAACATGTTTGAATTATTTATTTTGAATGTCAGTTAATAAAATTATAAGTGCACATTTTCCAAGTGTTTAAAATTTCAGTGTAAAAAAATCACCTTTTAAATATTCAGCACAAATATTTTCAAGTCCTCAAATTAAAATTTCAGAGTAAAATTCACAGCAAAGATCCAAGACGCCAAGGCAGAACCAGTCGATCCTGTGTGATCCAATCGAACTTAGTAACAAACAGGAAATGGTGCAGTGAAGCGATCTGATTGGTCAGAATTCGCCTCATCCAAACCTCATCTCTTTTATTTGTTAAGTGTAAACCCCGCCCACACATGAGAACCATTAGGAAACAGCCTCTGTCCTCCTCACTCACACAGGATCGATTGATTCTGCCTTGGCGTCTTGGATCTTTGCTGTGAAATTTTACTCGGAATTTTAACTGTTGAATTTGAGACTTGAAAATATTTGTGCTGAATATTTAAAAGGTGAAATTTTTTATTTTGAATTTGAAAAATATTGACAAAGTACACTTAAAATTTCAGCTACTAAAATTGAGAATAAAAATATTTCTTTTTTCAGAGTTAAAAAATTCAAAGTGAGAAATTTGGTGTTTAAAATTCACAATCTAATGGAACAAATTACCTTTGATACACCAGACCCTGTAACGGTGAATTCATCGCACTGGTGGTGGTTAAAGTAGTTTTTAATATTCATTTTTCATATTTTTATTTAATCGTCCAAACGACAGTAATCATATTTTGGCACTTTGTTGGAAATTTACTTTTTTTGGCTTATGAATTATTCTTGCAAATATTTTTGTCGATTAAAAAGGCAATAAAGTGAAATTAGTTTTGACTCAGTACAGATATTTTGTAAAAGCAGCTCGAAATTACAGCCCTGTGTTCTGTTTACATACTAATTATTAATCGTTTTAATTTAGTTTTATTGTCCGAGAACCAAAACTACCATAAAAACATGCACTCTTACTGTGAGTGGGCCGCTTCTCTTGTCTCCAAGCAACCACAATTAAATTAAACGCCATAATGTAGAACATTCCAGAAACATGGAGTCAAGCAGGTGGCGTACCCTCTACCAGAAAAGTTACACAGTGCACCTTTAAAGGCTGTATGCAGGATTTTTGTTAGTTTCAGAATGGCATAGAGACGCAGAAGCCTGGGAACTACAACGACCACGGCTCCCTCGACTCCCTACGTTTCTATAGTAACTGACTCTCCGTCGCGCTGGGATTACGTGGTTTACGTTCGCCTCTCACACATTCCACAGACGCAAGACGCTATTTACTCGACCAACGCAGCGGTTCTTAGCGGCTTTTTCCAACTGTCGCTTCCTCACAGTTTGTACAAAGTTTGTTACGATGGCGGACGAGAATCCACGACCAGTTAGCCGCAAAAGAAAGTCCGTTTATGAGGTCGCTGAAAGAAGAAGAGAAGGGGAAAAGGAGCGAAGACAAACTAAGGTGATTCTTGGAGATTCCTTCCAGTGATGGCGTCACTGAAGCAGACGAAGGGTCTAAAGACTGACGCGCTGGTCGATAAATTACTTCTGGACGGGAAACTTCAACAGCGATTCTGAACGAGCCCCGGCTGTAAACAAACAGGATTTATAGACTCGGGAGGAGGTGGAGAAGGCGTTTCTACTTATGGAGCTGAGGAGGAGGAGGTGGAGTCACACATGAGGAACATTTGAAAAAGGACAAACAGACGCTGGATTTCTCGTTCCTTGGAAAATCCTCTACACAACCTTTAAGTGACATTTTTTCGAATTTAGACCCAGATAAATCTTGATTGAAATTGTCTTTTCTCTTTACAGCTGTTTTTGCTCCGACACAAACTTCTGCCCAACTCTTCACCTCCTCTGCACCGTCTGCTCCTCTGGACTCCTGCAAAACCTCCCTACCTCCTGCTCCCTCCTCTGCTCCCTCCTCTGCTCCCTCCTCTCTCTCTTCCTCTGTACCTCTGATTCCATCTACCCCCTTCAAAGGTCATGTGCTCTCTGCATCTTCCTCTGCATCCTCCTCTCTCCCCTCCTCTCTCTCTGCTCCATCCTCTGCTCCCTCTCAAACTATTTTCACATCCGATTCCTCCTCTGCACCTGCTCCAGCTAAAGCTCCATCCTCTGCACCTCTGAATACCTCTGCATCTTCTGTACCTTCCACCACCGCTTCATGTGCTCCTGGGTCATCTTCTGTGCCTCCTCTCTCCTCCTCTGCTCCCTCTGAGTCGGACCCGGAGAGGTTCTGCTCTCTGTGCTGCACTTCCTTCACTCACAGACAGATGGCGCTGCAGCACTACAGCGGAAAGAAGCATCAGAGGAACCAGAGCCGCCGGGAAGTGTTGCAGAAGATGGAGGTCGACGGGGGCAAAGGTCAGAGTGTTTTAAAAACATTACACAAACATGAGTGTGTGCGTTTTGTGTATTTAAAGTCTCGTGTGTTCCTCAGCTGACAGCCTCCATTGCGCCCTCTGCTGTCTGCACTTCAGCTCAGTGGAAATGTACCAGGCGCACATGGGCGGAGCCAAGCACGTCAACAAGTGAGACTGTACCTCCTGTCCTGAGCTCCTCTGTGTTTTCTCTTTTTCTCATGTTCTAACGTTGTTCCTCATCACAAACCTGAAGAGGTTTTAGAGTCATCCATGTTTGAGTCGTCTAGAGATCTCTCCTGGGCTCTATTCAAACCCTCCTTATGTACGAGGCTCCGCCCACAAGTCTACGTCCCCCAGGCTCCACACGACAATTCTCCATAAATACACAAAAACATGAGACAAAACTGAACACGACAACTGGACAAACCTGATGTGATGCAGGAGTTTCATTAGTGCGACGCACACTGAGTGTGTTGGGATAGAGCTCTGAAGGGGGAGGGACTTAGCACAGAGAGCAAAGGGAAGGGGAGACATGTGAATCTGTTGTTTTGGGTGAATTTAACATTTTCAAAACAATAAAAGGAACATGTTGATCTGAATATGTGACGTGTGACACTGAAAACCCCACAGAGGTATAATACTCCCCACAGGTATAATACTCCCTCTGTAATACCCCCCAGAGGTATAATACTCCCTCTGTAATACCCCCCCAGAGGTATAATACTCCCTCTGTAATACCACACAGAGGTATAATACTCCCTCTGTAATACCCCACAGAGGTATAATACTCCCTCTGTAATACCACACAGAGGTATAATACTCCCTCTGTAATACCCCTTAGAGGTATAATACTCCCTCTTTAACCTTAAAAACACAATAGTGTCTTAGAGTAAAAGTCCTTGTATTTTTTTTTTTTCAGGGAGCAGAAGGTTCAGGACATTTGTCGTTCTCAGCAGAAAGTCTACAGCTCCTTTAACGACGAGCTCCAGGATTACATCAAAGTCCAGCAGGTCCGCGGGCTGCGTCCAAAACCTGGTCTCAAGGACACTAACAAGGATACTAACAAGGAAGCGAGTAAGGAGCCTTCAGACAATCTCCAGGACCACAGCTGGGCACATCCAAAACCTGCTCCGAGGGAAACGAACGAGGATCCTTATGAGGACGCAGAGGAGGACGCATACTTTTACCCTCCTCCTCCCTTGCTGTACTACCCCGTGCGTCCTGCGTGGGGCACTCCGGGCTGGGACTACGCTCCTCAGGCCCAGAGGAAGAGGAAGTATGAGAAGGAGATGAGTTCAGAATCGATGAGTGAAAGTTCTGTGACGAGTGAGAGCGAAGGAGAGAGGGAGAAGAGGAGGAGGGGGAAGGAGAGGAGGAAAGGGTACAAGGAGAGGAGGCAAGGACACGAGGAGAGGAGGCATAAGAAGAGGAGGAGAGAGAGAGAAAACAGGAGCAAAAGACTTAAAAACCAAGAGGGAGGAGAGTTAGAGGAGAGAGGAGAGGAGGAGGGTGTAGAGGATAGCGGTGTCCTGCAGGGGGCGCTACAGCAGGTCAGACAGGACTCCGGGAAGCAGAGGACAAAAAGAGAGAAGAAGAAACAAGAGGAGGACACAAGGACAGAAGAAGAGAGACTCTGGGACGATTCTATTTTAGGATGTTAAAGACTAAACCAGGACTAAACCTTATCCCCTTTAAAATCCTCACAATTCTGCATTAATCTTCTTGTTCTCGTCTTTGTTCTGATTAAAATCATTTGCACATCGTTTATCACCTTCTGTTTTCATATTTCCTCAGTAACATCTGGAGCGTCAGTTTTTCACCTCGTCGCGGCGCGTGAATCTACCCGTCCCCGTCAGCGCCCCCTGAGGCCGCCCGCAGTACTGCACACACCACACGCTCATAGATACACGTCCTTTTATTTCTCTTTTCAAATGTTCAGTTTTTTATGTTACACGGAGCTCCTGTAGTAGTAAAAACATGAATGAGTATAAAAACACCTCAGCCACATTAAAACGGCGCCCTCACATGGACACGCGTATGAATTACACCCATAGAAACACGGCGCGCGCGTTTATGCGTCGTATCTCTGTGATTATTGGTTTATCCACAAACAAAAACTGGCACAAAGTTCAAAAGTGGAATCATTTTTTTCATAAAGTGTTTTTTGATCGGGGAAAACGGTGGGACTTCGCTTTAAAGCTGCACTACGTAACTTTTCCAGAAGATCTTTGGCCACCTGCTGGTCTCCATGGAGATGTTTTGGTTGAGATTAAGTTTTGAGATGGTTTTGCCTGGAATGTTCCACACAGTACGGCCTGACTCTGATCGAGTTACAGGTCAGATCTGTGGAGAGGCGAGTCCAATACACCAAGACAAACATCTGTATTTGAAAGGGACGGGACTAGATCTCGTTTTCCAGGTGTTTGCGTTTGGATACGACAAAAAAGGGTCACGGTGTCGATTACTGTTCCGAAAAGCAGAACTAGAATGAAAAAAAAAAAATTAAATAAAAAATTGTGAGGCCAAAACTGGAAATTGAATCGTAAAATTTACAGATTAGAAATGAAATTAAAACCTCGTCTTGTGTATTTGAATAAACACAAGCCTCCAGTGTATCAGTGTAATGCCAAACTGTGGAACATTTCAAAGCAAAGAGAGTCGAGACTGACCGATACTTAGAGTTTAGAATCCAGAGCAGCACATCAACAATATTTTTGGACCGATTATTTCGATAATATTCTCCAAAATTCTCAGACAGAATTTTTTTTTTAAAACCACAAACCTTTGAGAGTTGGTGCAGATAATATGGAACATTATTTGTTCCATTAGATTTTGAATTTTCTAAATTTCTCACTTTGAATTTTTTAACTCTGAAAAAACATGTTTGAATTATTTTTATTTTGAATTTTAGTTGCTGAAATTTTAAGTGCACTTTGTCAATATTTTTAAATATTCAGCACAAATATTTTCAAGTCTCAAATTCAACAGTCAAAATTCAGAGTAAAATTTCGCACAAAGATCCAAGACGCCAAGGCAGAATCAATCGATCCTGTATGAGTGAGGAGGACAGAGGCTGTTTCCTAATGGTTCTCATCTGTGGGCGGGGTTTACACTTAACAAATAAAAGAGATAAGGTTTTGATGAGGTGAATTCTGACCAATCAGATCGCTTCACTGCACCATTTCCTGTTTGTTACTAAGTTCGATCGGATCACACAGGATCGATTGATTCTGCCTTGGCGTCTTGGAGCTTTGCTGAGAATTTTTTTTCACTGCAAATCAAATTTTACACACAATTTTGACTGCTGAATTTGAGGATTTGAAAATATGAATATTTAAAAGGTAATTTATTATATTGAATTTTAAACACTTAAAATTTCAGCAACTAAAACTCCAAATAAAAATAATTCAAACATGAAGCAACAGACGACTCTCCACATTACTGTGTTCAAACGCAGCTTTTGTGTGTTTTTTTAGGCAACAATCGGCCAAAACTAAATATCGGCCTGTGCTGGAGGTTTAAGTCCGATATCCCATACACTTACAAGGCCAAATATCGACTAGTAATATCAGTCTGTTTCAAATACTTTAAAACATTCCAGGCAAAGCAGGTGACTGTCCCTCCAACCAGAAAAGCTCCAGAGTGCAGCTTTAAACCCCGTCCTCTGCGTTGTTATGAAACACAGTCTCTGCCCGTGTCAGTCTGAGCGGCAGGGTGCCCCCTGTCGTCCGTCAGCGGCACGGCGGGGTCAGGTCTTTCACGGAAAAACCTTCAGGCCGAACAGACGTTTACCCTGCGTCACCAAAACAAACAACCGAAACATGAATCACAACGGGACAGAAATGCAGGGGTCAGAGGTCAGGAGGGAGGGGTCAGAGGTCGGGGGCGTTTAAAGGTGCCATATTCTGTTTATTCAGGTTCTGGGGCTTCAGACTTTACAGCTTAAAACAAAAACGTGTGTGTGTGTGTGTGTTGTCACAATACTAAACCAGGTCTAAACCAGGTCTAAACCAGGTCTAAACCAGGTCTAAACCAGGTCTAAACCAGGACTAAACCAGGACTAAACCAGGTCTAAACCAGGATTAAATGAGATCTAAACTAGAACCAGAAAAGTGTTGTCCTGAGTGATACTTAAATTTCATTACTGAGGAACAGACTCGATACGATTCTGGTCCCACACGGACAATAAAAATAAAACCCTCTTTGTTTAGACAATTTCCTGTGATTTTACACATTCAGTGGAAGAACTTTGATTTCTATTCCCATGTGTCCTGATATCTGTGGAATCCCTGGTTTAGACCCAGTTTAGTCCTGATTTAGTCCTGGTTTAGATCTGTTTTTTTTAATAAAGGTTCATTTCTGTCAGTGGGACCTTTTCAGGATCCAGACCTGAGGAACGTGAAGACCTCGTCTCGACACTCGTTTAATTGTTTAGTGTCTGATTTTCTACAAATCCATTTCAAAATCCTTAAAACACTGATGCGAGAGTGAAGCAGGAGAAATGAGGCTAAAAACAGTAGCTGCTGACACTCAAGTTCAGACACAATCGAGTGAACGAGACTTGAGCTGGAACCAACAGAACGTGAAGGTGAACAGACTTTAAAAACCCAGAGGAGCACTTCTGCACTTCTGCACCACCGCCTGATGACGTCACAAGGTGGAACACGCGTGAATGAAACACACAAGCAGACCATAGGACCTTTAAACTTCATCAAACGGGGAAAGTGTTTTTTTTTTTTAGTACATTCAAACGTTACCGTGACAACACCGAAAAACAGCTTTGGCTCGCCGGGTTACGTAACATTTTGAACCATTATCGGTCCCCGTAATTCACCCCGTTTTAAGATTTAAAAGGCGCACTGTGTAACGTCTCGGGTTGTTGAGCGTCCGTCACCATGGAGACGCTATTGCTTAGCCTGTAATGTTCCACAATACGGCATTAAAACTTATATAAGATTTTATTTATTTATTCAGTTTGTTTTCATAGTTCAAAAATACCTTTAAAAACCTGCGTTCTGACGGAGAGCGGGGTCGCCTCTACACAGATCTCACCTGTAAACTGGCCTGCCATGGAAACAAGCATCTGGCAGGGGCCCTCTACCAGAAAAGTCCCACAGTGCGCCTTTACCCTGCTTTAAACCCAATGATTTTGTGGCGCTTTTTGTTGTTTTTTTTTTTTTTTTTTTACAGAGACTTTGACAGAGAGAAAAGCAGAGAGGTCAGAGGTCGTGATGCGTTCAGGAGCGAAAACAAAACGTGAAAATAAATACACGGGCGCACACACACACACACACACAGAGGTTACACAACACGCGCACACACACACACACACACAGGTTACACCGCGCGCACCGTCTGGCAGAATTCAATCAAATCTTATTCAAATCATGTACACTTGTGACAGCGGTGGCGGCGCCCCCTGGCGGTTATCGGGGGGTGCCGTCTCTTTGCTCATTTTAGTTCTGAGACGACAGAACGTGAAGTCTTTAGTGATTGGTCGAGACTCCTCCTTCGTCATTATTGCCTCATTATCGCGTCGGGATTCTGCTCGGAAAATCTGTTCGTGTTTCGTACAAAAATCCATCGTGTTCAGAAAGTTCAACGTCTTTTCTCCTCCTCGGCCGAAGGGGGCGCTCATGAGGAGGAGCAGAAGAGGAGCAGAAGAGGAGCAGAGGATCGCTCCCTTGGTCTCCGGACGGGGGGGGAGAGGAGGATGAAGGTGCTTGCTTCAGTTCCATAGGCCAAAGGAGCAGAGGAGGAGCGGAGGAGGAGCGGAGGAGGAGCAGAGGATCGCTCCTTGTTTTATGGGGAGGTGCAGAGGAGGCTCAGTACAGAAGGTGCAGAGGAAGAGGGGGCAGAGAAGATGGGTGCACCTCCAGGCAGCGGCTGGTTGGTCAGGGACGTGGAGGAGAAGAGGAGGAGCAGAGGAGGACTAGTACAAGCTTTTGGGTCAGGGGAGCAGAGGAGGAGGAGGTGCAGAGGAGGAGGTCCAGAGGATGTCAGGGGTAACAGCAGGAGGTGCAGAGGAGGTGTTGTTAGCTCCACAGCCCGGCGTAGTTGCCATGGAGACCGGAGCACAGGGGGCCCCCGGCCACAAACAGTTTGGTGCCCGACTGGTCGTAGCAGTGAGTGTAGACGGCGTTTGGGAACGAGTGAATGTCCGAGAAATAACTCCTCCACGTCTCATCATGATTCTACAGACGGAGAGAGAGAAGAGGGAGAGAGGGAGGAGGAGGAGGGAGGGAGAGGGGGAGGAGGAGAGAGGGAGGAGGAGGAGAAGAGAGAGAGAGAGAGGAGAGAGAGAGAGAGAGAGAGAGAGAGAGAGAGAGAGAGAGAGAGAGAGAGAGAGAGAGAGAGAGAGAGAGAGAGAGAGAGAGGAGAGAGAGAGAGAAGCAGGTCAGTCCCAGTGAGGCTCTTGTCGTCTGGAACATTCCAGTGAGTTGCTGCGTTCAGACGCTGTGTTAAAAAAACGCTCTGGAGCCTCTAGTTGGAGATGTTAGTTTGAGTTCAGACGCCCCCGACGCTTCTACGCCGTGGATCAACGGGAGAAAAATACTTGACGCGCGTCCAGGCGTCCGTTGCCCTGGAAACAAGTACCATTTCCTGGGATTTTCCCGGAATGATGGCAGACGAGGTCGAGAGAGCGACTTTAGTGAAGATATAAAATATAAACATCAGTGGAGGCGATCGGAGACGTGTGGATATTTATAGTCCACTAATGACACTGGTCTAGACCTGGTCTAGTCCTGGTCTAGACCTGGTTTAGACCTGGTTTAGACCTGGTTTAGTCCTGGTTTAGTCCTGGTTTAGTCCTGGTTTAGTCCTGGTCCAGTCCTGGTTTAGTCCTGGTTTAGTCCTGGTCCAGTCCTGGTTTAGACCTGGTCTGGTCTTGGTCCCGTCTTGGTCCTGGCGATGAGCGGCAGTTGTGGCGTGTACATATTTATCACTAATGACACGGTGTAGATTTTCTTGTTCTGGTGTTTTGGTTCCGGGTCTTTCTTCTTCTTCTTCCGGGTAATAACGTCACTGCTTCATTGGATACTCGTCCCTGACTGGACGACGCGGCGCGTCTGACGCCAAAAGTTCAGCATTTTCAACTTCTGACGTCGACGTCTTGGACACGCATACAGAACGTCAATGCCCAAACGCTCAAGACGCGCCGCATTGACACCAGATTCTCGCCACGCTGACGCCTAAAGACGAGCCACGTCGACACCAGATTCTTGCTGCGCCGACGCCTGAAGACGCGCCGCATTGACACCAGATTCTCGCTGCGCTGACGCCTGAAGACGCGCCGCAAAAACGCAGGACGCCCTGGACACGCGTCTAGACTCTGTATGTGAAGTGGACGCCTCGCCGCCGCCGTCTGAACGCAGCATAACAGCACTGAGAGCAGAGTGTGTGTGTGTGTGTGTGTGTGTGTGTGTGTGTTGTATGTACTGTGTGTGTATTGTGTGTGTTGTATGCACTGTGTGTATGTACTGTGTGTGTGTAGTGTGTACTGTGTGTGTACTGTGTGTGTATTGTGCGCGTCCGTACCAGCCAGCCCTTGCCCGTGGTAAGCTTGAGCACGCCCTCGGACAGGCCCTTCCGGTATCCTCCGGAGAACAGCGGATTCTCCAGGAACCTCTGAGCGCGAATGTCGTAGAAGAGCAGAGAGCCCTGTCCTGTTCCCACGGTAACGATGTGCTCATAGAAACTCACGGAGCGGATCCCTGGAACGCACAGGAGAGACATCAACTCCTCTGCTTCTACCATCTCCCCCTGCACCCCCAAACACTCAGGTCAGAGGTCACACACACTGAGGTCAGAGGTCACACACACACTGAGGTCACAGGTCACACACACTGAGGTCACAGGTCACACACAGAGGTCAGAGGTCACACACACACACACACACACACACAGAGGTCAGAGGTCACACACACACACACACACACACAGAGGTCAGAGGTCACACACAGAGGTCACACACACTGAAGTCACAGGTCACACACACTGAAGTCACAGGTCACACACACACACACACCGGTCAGAGGTCACACGTCTCACACACACACACACAGAGGTCAGAGGTCACACACACAGAGGTCACAGGTCACACACACAGAGGTCACAGGTCACACACACAGAGGTCAGACTCACCACTGCCCCTCTCACACACACAGAGGTCTCAGGTCACACACAGAGGTCAGACTCACCGCTGCCCCTCTCACACACACAGAGGTCAGAGGTCACAGATCTCAGGTCACACAGAGGTCAGACTCACCGCAGCCCCTCTCACACACACACAGAGGTCTCAGGTCACAGATCTCAGGTCACACAGAGGTCAGAGGTCAGACTCACCGCTGCCCCTCTCACACACACAGAGGTCTCAGGTCACACACAGAGGTCAGAGGTCGACTCACCACTGCCCCTCTCTCTGGAGCTCACAGACTTGATGGAGCTCGGTGGTTGTCTCGGGTCTAAAAAGGAGACGTGAGCCTGTGAGCCCACGGCGTACACGGACCAGTCCTCGCCGTACGCCAGACACACGTTCTCCTTACAGTGCGGCAGCTTCGTCGACAAAATCTGCAGAGAACAAACGGATTTAGAACGATTCCACGCGTCCTGTTCGCCCACGGGAACTCGGCGTACGAGGCTAAAATAAACACAGAATCTCCCCCCGCCGTGACCTTCAGAGGAAACTCACCTTACACAAGTTGTGTTCCGCCTTCCACAGGTGAAAATAACCATCCAAAGACACGGCACCCAACTCCTGAAGAGACAAGAAGAAGTTCATGTGGAGAAGAGAGGAGCAGAGGAGGAGAGGAGCAGCAGAGGAGGAGAGGAGCAGAGGAGGAGAGGAGCAGAAGAAGAGAGGAGCAGAAGAAGAGAGGAGCAGAGGGTCAGGGGAGCAGAGGAACAGAGGGTCAGACGAGCAGAGGAGCAGAGGGTCAGAGGAGCAGAGGGTCAGAGGAACAGAGGGTCAGAGGAACAGAGGGTCAGAGGAGCAGAGGGTCAGAGGGTCAGAGGAGCAGAGGGTCAGAGGAGCAGAGGGTCAGAGGAGCAGAGGGTCAGAGGAACAGAGGGTCAGAGGAGCAGAGGGTCAGAGGAGCAGAGGGTCAGAGGAGCAGAGGGTCAGAAAGGAGCAGATGGTCAGAGGAGCAGAGGGTCAGAGGAACAGAGGGTCAGAGGAGCAGAGGGTTAGAGGAACAGAGGAGCAGAGGGTTAGAGGAACAGAGGGTCAGAGGAGCAGAGGGTCAGAGGAGCAGAGGGTCAGAGGAGCAGATGGTCAGAGGAGCAGAGGGTCAGAGGAGCAGAGGGTCAGAGGAGCAGAGGGTCAGAGGAGCAGAGGGTCAGAGAGGAGCAGATGGTCAGAGAGGAGCAGATGGTCAGAGGGTCAGAGGAGCAGAGGGTCAGAGGGTTAGAGGGTCAGAGGAGCAGAGGGTCAGAGGAGCAGAGGGTTAGAGGGTTAGAGGAGCAGATGGTTAGAGGGTCAGAGGAGCAGATGGTTAGAGGGTCAGAGGAGCAGATGGTCAGAGGGTCGGAGGAACAGAGGGTCAGAGGAGCAGAGGGTCAGAGGAGCAGAGGGTCAGAGGAGCAGAGGGTCAGAGGGTCAGAGGAGCAAATGGTCAGAGGGTCAGAGGAGCAGAGGGTCAGAGGAGCAGATGGTCAGAGGAGCAGATGGTCAGAGGAGCAGAGGGTCAGAGGAGCAGAGGGTCAGAGAGGAGCAGATGGTCAGAGGGTCAGAGGAGCAGATGGTTAGAGGGTCAGAGGAGCAGAGGGTCAGAGGGTTAGAGGGTCAGAGGAGCAGAGGGTCAGAGGAGCAGAGGGTTAGAGGAGCAGAGGGTTAGAGGAGCAGAGGGTCAGAGGAGCAGAGGGTCAGAGGAGCAGATGGTTAGAGGGTCAGAGGAGCAGATGGTCAGAGGGTCGGAGGAACAGAGGGTCAGAGGAGCAGAGGGTCAGAGGAGCAGAGGGTCAGAGGAGCAGAGGGTCAGAGGGTCAGATGGTTAGAGGGTCAGAGGAGCAGATGGTCAGAGGGTCAGAGGAGCAGATGGTCAGAGGGTCAGAGGAGCAGATGTTAGAGGGTCAGAGGAGCAGATGGTCAGAGGAGCAGATGGTCAGAGGAGCAGATGGTCAGAGGAGCAGATGGTTAGAGGGTCAGAGGAGCAGATGGTCAGAGGAGCAGATGGTCAGAGGAGCAGATGGTCAGAGGAGCAGAGGGTCAGAGGAGCAGATGGTTAGAGGAGCAGAGGAGCAGATGGTCAGAGGAGCAGAGGGTCAGAGGAGCAGATGTTCCAGACGTTGCAGATGATGATCACCTTGTGGTTCCCGTTGAAGGCCAGTGCTCGGACCTTGCAGTTGTACGGGTTGGTGGTCTCCTTGGGGATGTCCTTCAGCGCTCGGTGGGAGATGTGGGCGTAGGACGGGACCACAGCGTCCTGACTGTGACTGAGCTGAGACTCGCACAGGACCTTCTCCGTGACCTCCCACAGACCCATGGAGCCGTCACGAGAACCTGAGGAGCAGTTTAAACACACGGCTGCTGAGTGCTGTGCTTCTGACCCTCTGAAACATCGTCAACGTCATTATATTTAAAGATGCACTGCGCAACTTTTCTGAAGGAGGGTCCGTCACCTTCTTGTCTCCATGGAGATCTCGTCATTGCTTTGCCTGGAATGTTCCACGGTATGACATTAAATACATCTATGTCGCGTTTCTGAACAGGAGCGCCTCACCACAGATCTGACCTGTAACGTAGCCTACAGTTGTCACCACTGAGACAGACAGGTTTAATCTCTACTGTGGAACATTCCAGACAAACCCACAACCCTCCACCAGAAAAGCTGCACAGTGTACCTTTAAGATATTACAAAAAATTGTTTTGTTTTCGTTTTTTGGTGAAGTTTTCAATGTCACTTCCTGGTTGGGCGCAGCAGCAGGTCATGTGAAGTATGTAGAGGTAATTCCATAACTGTTACCATAGCAACCATAATGTAAACAAGTGTAAAAAGCGTGTCTGAAGTTCACTATAGATGTGATCAGACTCGTACGAATAAAAGAGCGCGGCTTTATTTAGTGAAATGAAGGTTTAAAGTGTCAGTAAAGTCCTTCCCTGGGCCTAAAGTGTCTCTGTGTTTTGGACTTTTCCTGTGATGACATCAGCAGAGGGATCCGGTTTTACAGCTCACACACACGTCCTGGACTTTTGGACTTTTATTTTAAACTTTTTTCCACAAACTGTCACTTCACTGATGTAAAACTATGAGCGGATTTAACTCCGGGACTCTCCCCAAACCGAGGAGGAATTACAAAAACGCAAACACGAGTCATAAGCATCTTACAGCCTCGTGCATCTGTTTGTCCTCAGTCTCTTCACGTTTGTCCTAAGAGTCTGTTCATATTTGTCCTCAGAGTCCGTGCACGTTTGTCCTCAGAGTCCGTGCACGTTTGTCCTCAGAGTCTCTTCACGTTTGTCCTCAGAGTCTCTTCACGTTTGTCCTCAGAGTCTCTTCACGTTTGTCCTCAGAGTCTCTTCACGTTTGTCCTCAGAGTCTCTTCACGTTTGTCCTCAGAGTCCGTGCACGTTTGTCCTCAGAGTCCGTGCACGTTTGTCCTCAGAGTCCGTCCACGTTTGTCCTCAGAGTCCGTCCACGTTTGTCCTCAGAGTCTCTTCACGTTTGTCCTCAGAGTCTCTTCACGTTTGTCCTCAGAGTCCGTCCACGTTTGTCCTCAGAGTCCGTCCACGTTTGTCCTCAGAGTCCGTCCACGTTTGTCCTCAGAGTCCGTGAACGTTTGTCCTCAGAGTCCGTGAACGTTTGTCCTCAGAGTCCGTGAACGTTTGTCCTCAGAGTCCGTGCACGTTTGTCCTCAGAGTCCGTGCACGTTTGTCCTCAGAGTCTCTTCACGTTTGTCCTCAGAGTCTCTTCACGTTTGTCCTCAGAGTCTCTTCACGTTTGTCCTCAGAGTCCGTGCACGTTTGTCCTCAGAGTCCGTGCACGTTTGTCCTCAGAGTCTCTTCACGTTTGTCCTCAGAGTCTCTTCACGTTTGTCCTCAGAGTCCGGGCACGTTTGTCCTCAGAGTCCGGGCACGTTTGTCCTCAGAGTCCGGGCACGTTTGTCCTCAGAGTCCGGGCACGTTTGTCCTCAGAGTCCGGGCACGTTTGTCCTCAGAGTCCGTGCACGTTTGTCCTCAGAGTCCGTTCACGTTTGTCCTCAGAGTCCGTGCACGTTTGTCCTCAGAGTCTCTTCATGTTTGTCCTCAGAGTCCGTTCACGTTTGTCCTCAGAGTCCGTTCACGTTTGTCCTCAGAGTCCGTTCACGTTTGTCCTCAGAGTCCGTTCACATTTGTCCTCAGAGTCCGTCCGCGTTTGTCCTCAGAGTCCGTCCGCGTTTGTCCTCAGAGTCCGTCCGCGTTTGTCCTCAGACTCACACTGACCTGACACGGCCATCGAGTCGCTGATCCAGGCGATGGAGAAGATCCAGTCATCGTGTCCATCCTGAAACAGAAACACCACAGAAGAGAACAGTGTAAATGAGACAAACAACACACAGTTTAGACTTAAACACTATAAACATATTCATACTCTGCAGCTGATGTCATCAACATTCCATGGGGGTGTGATGCTAACTGTAGGCACTGCTCTGTCTGAAGCTGTTACTCAAGTTAGACTTTGATCTGAGTTTTGTTTTAACCCTGATCTGAACTCCACCAGGTGATCTGATCTGTGCCGTTAAACAAGTTCCTCTAAAGAACATTACGGTCACAAGCTAGCATTAGCATTAGCATTAGCATTAGCATTAGCCCAGTTTTTCCGTGAGTCACTTTCACTTTTTAGTGTCAAATCAAACTCCTGAACAGGACCATGAACGCTCTGATCACAAGAAATGAAGTTTTTGGGGTTTTTTTAGCTTTCAAAAACTCTTTTGTTAGTGTTAGCTAATGTCATAGACAAACATGTAGAACACCCCCAGCGTGACGTCACTGCAGAGTATCAGTACGAGTGTTTTATAAAGAGTGGATCACGTACATCTCCCACACACACGGGGTCGAGCGTGGGCAGCTGGTACACTGCCAGGCTGTTGGGGTTGTCTCCTCCGGTGGCGAGCAGCGTCCTGGACGGGTTCAGCTCGATGGCGTGGATGCCACAGCCCATGTGCTCCAGACGGGGGCGTGAGCGAGCAGAGTACTGCCTCACCACAGAGCCAGAGCCCAGAGAGCTCTCTCTGTCCTTCAGCATGGGAATCCTCGTGATCGAACCGCTCAGAACGTCCACCACAAACAGCTACAGAGACACAGAGGGGTCAGAGGAGGGGTCAGAGGGTGATAGGAGGGGTCAGACGGTGAGAGGAGGGGTCAGAGGGGGCAGAGGGTGAGAGGAGGGGGCAGAAGGTGAGAGGAGGGGTCAGAGGGTGAGAGGAGGGGGCAGAGGATGAGAGGAGGGGTCAGAGGAGGGGGCAGAGGGTGAGAGGAGGGGGCAGAGGGTGAGAGGAGGGGACAGAGGGTCAGAGGAGGGGGCAGAGGGTGAGAGGAGGGGGCAGAGGTACAGAGGAGGGGGCAGAGGTACAGAGGAGGGGGCAGAGGGGCAGAGGAGGGGGCAGGGGTCAGAGGAGGGGGCAGAGGGTGAGAGGAGGGGTCAGAGGGTCAGAGGAGGGGGCAGGGGTCAGAGGAGGGGGCAGAGGGGTCAGAGGGTGAGAGGAGGGGGCAGAGGTACAGAGGAGGGGTCAGAGGAGGGGGCAGAGGTACAGAGGAGGGGGCAGAGGGTCAGAGGTTGAGAGGAGGGGCAGAGGGGTCAGAGGGTCATAGGGTGAGAGGAGGGGGCAGAGGGTGAGGAGGGGGCAGAGGTATAGAGGAGGGGGCAGAGAGAGGGGTCAGAGGGTGAGAGGAGAGGGCAGAGGGTCAGAGGGTGAGAAGAGGGGTCAGAGGGTGAGAGGAGGGGGCAGAGGGTGAGAGGAGGGGGCAGAGGGTGAGAAGAGGGGGCAGAGGGTGAGAGGAGGGGTCAGAGGGTGAGGGGTCAGAGGGTCAGAGGGTGAGAAGAGGGGTCAGAGGGTGAGAAGAGGGGTCAGAGGGTGAGAGGAGGGGCAGGGGTCAGAGGGTCAGAGGCCCAGAGACAAACAGACGTTTGGTTTGATTGACAGCTCTCACCGTGTTGCACTTGGTGCCACACACCACTTGTCTCTGGTTGAGCCATTGTGAAGCAAACACTTTGTTCAGGCGTCCCAGGGACAGTTGGCGTTCTTGCAGGATCCCAGGTAGACGGGCGGCGGCGAAACCACGGAGACGACCTTCGACCTGCAGCTGAGGCCGGAACTCTCTGCCCCGAACGGCACACACCACAGATGGGCGCGAGTGCCAGCGCAGGGAGGGGCGGGCAAGACGAGAGCGCTTCAGGCACCAGCCCACCTGCAAACACAGGGGAGATAATGTAATAATATACTAATGTAAACTTTACACTCTCATAACAGAATCTCACTTTTATCTCCTCCTATTGTCATTAACATAAAAACGACCTACACTTTTCCAAAACACTGCCTAAAGCTGCACTGTGTAACTTTTCTGGTGGAGGGTCCGCTCTCTGCTTGATTCCATGTAGATGTTATCATTCTTTTCTAGGAATGTTCCACAGTATGGCATTTAATTTGACTCTCCAGTCACATCACCAGGCCAAGTTACAGGTCAGATCTGTGGAGAAGAGGGGCCCGCGCACAGTAATAATGCAATTTTTGTGGATGTTTTGAGAAATATAAATTCCCATAACTGAATAAATGCCAGAAATATTTGTTTAATGCCCTACTGTGGAAAATCCCAGGCAAAGCAATAACATCACCATGGAGACAAGCAAATGTCAGACCCTCCACCAGAAAAGTTACACAGTGCACCTTTAAATATGAAATCCAGGCAATAAGTGACATTTAAACCTCACAAACTGTGTGACAGAAAGTGCTTAATACAGAAGGAATCTGAGCCAAAATAGTCTGCACAGAATAAATGAGAAACGCTGATTCTAATTCATCAGAAACAACATTAAGTATTTCTTTTTTTTTTTTTTTAATATCAATTTTTACTGTTCTTTTCATACATGAGGGAGAGCGGATACATCTGACAAAAATGACGGGTACAGAAAAGAAAACAGCAAATCATCAGCAACAAAACACAGTAGATTGTCACACAGAGACACCCCCGTAGGACTCTTTGACCTTTGTACCCGTTAACCCTGCCTCTGCGTGATGGCGAAGGGAAAACGAGTGTCCAATAGGAACTTTTCCATTTTCATTGGCCCAAACTTTACCAAAGAGTGTAGGGAGTGAAAATGGTCGATGCTCTGAGCGTCTGTGTTCGGAACAATTGAAAAAGCCGCTCTAAGTGCAGTTATTTCTCAAATAAATGGAAAATTACGCATCTTGGTCTGTATAATTGCGAATCTCTTGCTATTTTTACTTGAAAGGTTTATTTTATGTTAAATATATAAATACAAATGTAACATACACTATGGAAATGCACGGCAGGTGATGTGGCTCTGTGCCCTGTACCTGACAGGAGCTGTTTCCATGACTGGCACTAGTAAAGTAATGGGGCTATTGCACGTTTTTTTTGTTTTGAGGCCAATAAGAATATTTTTAGTTTAATTGCAGAATTGATAGTTTGTACTTTTATAGCTAAGGCCCTAAATTAAGCATTTTTTATGTCCAAAAGGTTGTTTATACATGTTTGCTGTGTTTGCTTTTGTATGAAAGAGTGTGAATTTTTTTTTTTTTTTTTTCATTTGTATTTCTGGTCCTATAGCTTTAATTAGAGCCATATGACACAACTAGTGCATGCAGACTATGAAATAACAGGTTGTACTGAAAAATAGGATGTACAACACTTCATTAGGGGGTAAAAGGGGGAGTTTTAATAGCAAAATTAAGAAAAAAAAATCCAGACAAGGACAAAAGTACTAAAACTGCCCTTAGGTCTTGAAGAGTTAAAGCCAAGATTGAATTTGAATTCTATCGTTTCTTTCCATATAAAAATGTCGTCTGTTTAAGAAAGGTCAAAGAAAATAAGAAGCCATTTTTGTTTTGTTAAAAAAATTAGGACTTTTCCATCTGCCAGGAATAAACATTAAGCATTTCTGATGCAATAACTTTATTTGTCTGACCGGTCCAGACACTTTTACTACAGGAAAAGGACTAAAACCTTTCAGTATGACAGAATATAATATGATTTATAATAAAACCCACAGCAGTCATGTTCTATAATCCTCTGCCCGTTGTAAAAATGCGTTAAAGTGACTTCTAAATTTATTTATTTATTTTTTTATTGCAGATTTTCAGATACAAACAAAAATAGCACCTTATAAAAGTAAACAGTTCACATGAAAATAAAATAAATCACATACAAAAGGGGCAATTCCAAAGCTCTAATTTAAAGGAATAAAGAAAGAAATAAGAAAACCAGCCTCTTTTCTCTCAATTTGGCCCAATGAGCTACAAAAAGTTTCAGGTCATTCTTCAAGTTTGTAATGTTTGGTTTAATCTAAAAAAACAACAACCGACGTTTGTGTATAAAATGTTTCCCTAAAATCAATAAATAATTTGCTTTCTGTCATTTCTGTCCTGAGTTCGGTTGCTCGCGTTACCGGAAGTGGCTTTCGCAGCTTCCGGTCAGGATCAGGATTAAGTTCACCTTCACGAAAACAATCTCTCTTTTACAACAATGTCACTTTCTAAAACCACAAACACGAGGTTCACACGTGGGCACTGCGATCTGTCACGGCATCATTCAAAAGCATTTACATTTAAAAAGAAAAGAAACGAGAGTCGAACCGAAGCTGGCGATGACGAAGGCTAAAGGCTAACCAGGCTAAATAACACGTTTTGACAACTAAACAACCTTCATATCTCGCACATTTTAACAATTTCATCCATTCGCGGTGGTATGCGATGTGTGAAGACTTGTTTCGTGAAATTACAACCAGATTACGTGAAATTATTTCAAATTTAAAAGCGCTAAAACGCCTTTAGGTTGATGCTAGTTAGCTGCTAACTTCAGCCTCATCTGTTTGGGATCAAAACACGCACAAACTCCAGGCACATTTAGAAACAAAAGCCGTTCAAATAAAAGCTCATTTTTCCTGACAGTTTGGTGAATAATCCGTCAGGTTGTGGGTGGGTTTCGCCTCGGTTTTGGTTGGGTTTTGGCTCGGTTCTTACCTGCTGTTGGTCTTTGGGCTCTGCGGCCTTCCTTTTCCTGCTAACTGTTTTTCGGGCCATAGTCGGACACACACAGGTCCCTCACCCACATGGAGGGGCACACAGCGGCCGGGCTCGGGCTCATAAAACGGGGGGAAAGCTCCGCGGTGCTGGCCTCTTCTGGCTCTCGGCGCTGTGGAAGAAGAGGCCGCTCACATACGGAGAGTCCGGCCGAGAAACAGGCCTCGGGTCGCGGGTCACTGGCGGCTCTGGAGGCTCTGGAGGCGCCGGGGGATGGTCGGTGCTCAGGCCGCAGAGGGAGCGCTCATCCGCGGGGTCAGGTCAGCCCAAAGTGGCCTCTGGGGTGGGCATCTGGGCACTGGGCAAAAGGGTAGAGCTGGAGGAAGGTTGACGTAAACTGGCACAAACAGAGCTCTGGCAGCGCGCAGCCGCAGATCAGTCAAACAGCAACAACAACAAGGCCGTGCGTGCGCGCCGCCGAGCTACGTGCGCGCTCACGGCACCGCCACCGAAACGTCATCTCATTTACATATTTGAAAAATAATAAATCCATAAATCCAGGTTTTTAAGTCAGCACCAACTTTTTAAGATTTTTACAATTAAATAAAATTGTATTATTATTATTATTATTAGTAGTAGTAGTAGTAGTAGTAGTAGTAGTAGTAGTATTAAAGTTTAAAATAAAAATAAACGACAAAATTGCAAATGAGTTACTAAATCATATTGGACATTTTACATAATTGACCTTGACCTGTAGAAACGCACTAATATTGTCTATCTATGAATTTATTATTGTCATATTTTTTTATTCTTTTAATTTTTTTACTGTGATTTATTGCCTTTCATTAGCCTCATCTATTTAGTATTATAATTTTTTGTCAATTATAAAAGTTTTGTCTACCCAGTAATTAAATTTAATTTAATCCATATGTGCTTTATTGTTATGTAAATAAAATAAAATAAAAAATACAAATCTGAACAAAAAACACAGGCATTTGTGTAATTATGACATAATTTAAAAAATAATTTAAAAATAATTTAAAAATGAGACCGCTGGTTCAGTCCTGGTTCAGTCCTAGTTTAGTTCTGGTTTAGTCCTGGTTCAGTCCTAGTTTAGTCCTGGTTCAGTTCTAGTTTAGTCCTGGTTCAGTCCTAGTTTAGTCCTGGTTCAGTCCTGGTTTAGTCCTGGTTCAGTCCTGGTTTAGTCCTGGTTTAGTCCTGGTTCAGCCTTGTGGTTCAGTCCGTGTAATTATAATACAATTTAAAAATGAGGATGGGTGTTATTTTTGACTCTTGAAGTACTTTTTTAAACAGATACATTAATATTTTTACTTAAGTAAATATTTTTAAGTGTACTTTTACTTTATATATTTATTTATTTTTTACTCCGGTATCTGTATTTTGTACTTTGACTTTAAAAACAAAAAGTAACTAAATTGAGTTCTTGTTCCAGCTCTGGTCTTTTGGTGTTAATGCACAGGCAAAAACCATAATAAAAGGCCTTACTGAAGCCTCTCAGCGGTGTGGGGCTGTACATTGGTCTCTTTGGAGTCTTTTTGTGCTTCTGCTGAGTCATTCTGGACGTTCACCACCACGACAACAGACAAAAAAACAGAAGAATCCAGATCTGTGTCCTCCCATCTACAAACAGTTCAGACCTAGTTCAGACCTGATTCAGACCTGGTCTAGTCCTGGTCTAGTCCTGGTCTAGTCCTGGTTTAGTCCTGGTTCAGTCCTGGTTCAGTCCTGGTTTAGTCCTGGTTCAGTCCTGGTTTAGTCCTGCTTCAGTCCTGGTTTAGTCCTGGTTTAGTCCTGCTTCAGTCCTGCTTCAGTCCTGCTTCAGTCCTGCTTTAGTCCTGCTTTAGTCCTGCTTTAGTCCTGGTTTAGTCCTGGTTTAGTCCTGGTTCAGTCCTGCTTCAGTCCTGGTTTAGTCCTGATTTAGTCCTGCTTTAGTCCTGCTTTAGTCCTGGTTTAGTCCTGATTTAGTCCTGGTTTAGTCCTGGTTCAGTCCTGCTTTAGTCCTGGTTAAGTTCTGGTTCAGTCCTGCTTTAGTCCTGGTTCAGTCCTGCTTTAGTCCTGGTTAAGTCCTGGTTCAGTCCTGGTTTAGTCCTGGTTTAGTCCTGGAGCCGGGGATCGAACCCACAACCTCCTCACTAAAGGGCAAAAGCAAAACCAACAAACCAACAAACACACAACGGATCAAAAATACACAACTTTTCAGAATCAGTGTCATCTTTAATTTCACTTTTGAATCATCTGAACTTCGCTCTTTTAAATTATAAAACCGTCTATGGGTAAACGAACCTCAGAATAATTTAAAAACGGATGAAATCAAAATTGAGAGACATTTTGGTTTTCAGAATCGTTCCAACGCAGATCACAGGTTCATCTAGTCTGGAGGGAGTATTATACCTCTGTGGGGTATTACAGAGGGAGTATTATACCTCTGTGGGGCATTAAACAGGGAGTATTATACCTGTGGGGAGTATTATACCTCTGTGGAGTATTATAGGGAGTATTATACCTCTGTGGGGTTTTCACTGTCACACGTCACATATTCAGATCAACATGTTCCTTTTATTGTTTTGAAAATGTTAAATTCACCCAAAAGAACAGATTCACATGTCTCCCCTTCCCTTTGCTCTCTGTGCCAAGTCCCTCCCCCTTCAGAGCTCTATCCCAACACACTCAGTCTCTCTGTGCTAAGTCCCTCCCCCTTCAGAGCTCTATCCCAACACACTCAGTGTGCGTTGCACTAATGAAACTCCTGCATCACATCAGGTTTGTCCAGTTGTTGTGTTCAGTTTTGTCTCATGTTTTTGTGTATTTATGGAGAATTGTCGTGTGGAGCCTGGGGGACGTAGGAGAGATCTCTAGATTATTCAAACCCGCGTGGATGACTCTGAAACCTTCTCAGACAGGTTTGTGATGAGGAACGTTAGGACATGAGAGAAAAATCCAGAATACCCCTCTTTAAACCATATATAAATTCATATTATTCCTGTTTTAAATCAGACTGACCTGCTGTTAGAAAGAGGACATTTATTAAATTATGTGATGAGCAAATAAGATAAGATAATCCTTTATTAAATACAACGTTCTCTCAACTGAAACACTGCGTTCATGGTCCCCCCAGATCCACGGAGATTTCAGTTCTGCAGATCCACACCTGTTTATTTACCACATCCTTTAAACTGGACAAATTACAAATATAAAGAGTTTTTTGGAGTTTAGGCCTTTGCAGAGCTGTTCTGAAACACACGGTTCAGCCTGACGGTTCAGTCCTGGTTTAGTCCTGGTTTAGTCCCTAGTTTAGTCCTGGTTTAGTTCCTGGTTTAGTCCCTGGTTTAGTCCTGGTTTAGTCCCTGGTTTAGTCCCTGGTTTAGTTTTGGTTCAGTCCTAATTTAGTCCTCGTTCAGCCTTGTGGTTTAGTCCTGGTTCAGTCCTGGTTCAGTCCTGGTTTAGTCCTGGTTTAGTCCTGGTTTAGTCCTGGTTTTGGAGATTTCATGGTAAACTACAGTGAGATCAGCAGAACTGTCTGTGACCTCTGACCTCTGACCCCATGTGACAGTATGACATCATCACAGACCAGAATCTGAAAACCAGTGAAAAGACGAACCTTTACCCACATTTATTTCAGATTTTCAGATTTTCTCGCGGAAACCTCGACTTGAGCTCGACTCCAGTGCAGCTCCGATTCTGTGGCACCTGTTCCCGACAAAGCTGCACTGTGGAACTTTCCTGGTGGAGGCTCCGTCAAACGCTCGTCTCTGTGGAGATGTTACCGCTTTGTTTGGAATGTTCCACAGTACAGCAATAAACCTTTCCATCTCCGCGGAGACCAAACCAGACCAAGTTCCAGGTCCGATCTGTGGAGAGGCGACCCCGCTCACAGTCAGAATGCCTGTTTTTCTCTGTATAAAACCACCTGTAATTGAATAAATGTAGAGCTGTTTAATGTCACACTGTGGAACATTCCAGGCAGAGCAGTGACGTATCCATAGAAACAAGCAGGTGAAGGAAAAGTTACACAGCGCAGCTTTAAAGTGCCTATGACAGGTTGGACTCATTTAAACTAAAACACACTAAAGATCATTACACTCACGTTCTGATTTAACATTTTTCACTTTTTTTTTTTTTCGTTTAAACAATTCGGCAGTCTTTTTTTTTTTTTTTTTAACTTCCTGGTTGGAAATCATGACATCACACTGGGGAATTCCATAACTGTTACCTAGCAACCATGTTTTACTGTACACAGGGCAAAAACTTAACTAAAAATATAAGAAAACGCCTTTATTTTGTTGAAATCGTGTTTAAAGGGCCAGTATCACGCCTTTTTCGCCTCCGTTCTAACGTCGTTTCCTCGTCACAAACACACCTGGAGTTGTGTAGACAGACTCAGTGTGTGAATGAAACAAAACGCAACTCCAGGCGTGTTTTTGAGGAGGAAACGGCGTTAGAACGTGGATTCAAGCTCACAAAGAATCCATTCTGTGTGATTTAGGAGCTTTAAAGTGTCAGAAAAACATGGTTCTTCGGTAAATTCTTCCGGTGTGATGTCATCAGTGTGGGACTCTCTCTGCTTCATTTTGAACACATTTTTCAACTTTTCTTCACAAATTTCTTCTTGATTGGTGTAAAACTATAATTTATTCTTACAACAGGTTTTATCCCACCAGGTTAAACTTTTCTGGCGGAGGGAGGGTCCGTCAAACGCTTTTCTCCATGGAGATGTTATTTGCTTTGGCTAATACCATACTGCGAAACATTCCAAACCTTTCTATCATCATGGAGACCAAACCAGACCGAGTTCCAGGTCAGATCTGTGGAGAGGCGACCCCGCTCACAGTCAGAATGTTTTCTCTGTATAAAACCACCTGTGATTGAATAAATGTAAAGAAGAGCTGTTTAATGTCACACTGTGGAACATTCCAGGCAGAGCAGTGACGTATCCATAGAAACAAGCATTTGACGGACCCCCAACCTGAAAAGTTACACAGTGCAGCTTTTAGAATCACAAGCACCTGTCACACGCACTTTAAACTGCAGATTTATGGATTATTTTTTAGTTTTTATGGATAAATTCAAAAAAATCAGAACTTAAATGTCTAAAAAAAGTGCTGAACAGTAAAACAACAATCGCAAGTGACGCCCAGGCAGAGGGGGGGAGGAGGGCACTTGGTGAGTCCAGCCTGCCTGATCCGAATCCGGGTCTAGATCTGGTCCAAAGTCTGGGTCTAAAACCTCCAGAGACTCTGCACTGCCCCCTATCGCTGAACCAAGGGAGTGCACCAATCTTGTGTCAATCTGTTTTTTTTTTGTTTTCCAGGTCTCTCCCTTCACAAAACCAGCCAGAATTCCCATTTCTAAAACCATCTCGGAATTATCTTCATCCAAGAACCTTCCAGATTTTGCGTCATATTTGGGAGGCGAAACTGTTCTTAAATTCTTCCAAGAATTCAAGTTCTAAGAATTTAAGTTTCACAAACTTCCGAGATTTTTCTGTGAATCTTTCGAGAATTCCAATTTTCTCATCACAGACCTTCTTTCTCATGTTTAGGAATAGAACCTCCCAGGGTTCCTCTGCGGCTTGCTTCGAGGCACAAAGTCAGTAGAAGCGCGTGTTGGTGACTGGTTGGTGCTCCTCCAGGCTCCGGTGGGACAGGGGGCGTGTGGCTCAGAGTTACCCCAGCGGAGGGCCCTCTCAGCTGGCCGCCGCTCGGGACATGAGCTCCTCCAGAGCTTTGTCCTGGTCGTTGTTGTGGAACAGGAGAACCTCTTTGATGGCGTCGCGTTCGAAGCCCATCTCCCCGAATCTGGACATGAGCTGGAGGAACTGCAGAGCCTGAGGAGGAAAAACAGGGACAGGTGGAGGTGTGGGAATATTCAGGGAGAACGAAATAAGACGTCAAGTCAGTGAACTGTTTTAGGAGTGAGCAAGACGAGAAGAGAAAAGAGGAGAGGAGATCAGGCAGAAGAGAAAAGAGGAGAAGAGGAGAAGAGAGGAGAAGAGAAGAGATAGGGCAGAAGAGAAAAGAGGAGAAGAGAGGAGATCAGGCAGAAGAGAAAAGAGGAGAAGAGAGGAGATCAGGCAGAAGAGAAAAGAGGAGAAGAGAGGAGGAGAGAAGAGAGGAGATCAGGCAGAAGAGAAAAGAGAAAAGAGAAGAGAGGAGAAGAGAAGAGAGGAGATAGGGCAGAAGAGAAAAGAGGAGAAGAGAGGAGATCAGGCAGAAGAGAGAGGAGAAGAGAGGAGAAGAGAGGAGAAGAGAGGAGATCAGACGGACTCTGGTGGTACCTTCTCCTCTGAACACTGGTACATCTCCAGACACTCCTCCACAGCAGAAGCATCAAAGCCTCGTTCACACAGACGACTGTGAACGAACAGGTAATCCAGCACCTGACCACAGGAGAGGGGTTAGAACACAACACACATATACACACATATATACACATATACACACACACACACACACACACACCTGCTCCATGTTCTGCCCCTGCTTCTGCATGGCCCTCAGAACGCCCTCGTAGGAGTACCCCATCCCCACCAGAGTCTCCACACACTGCCTCTCCCCTGGGGTCATACTGAGCAGAGCGCCCCCACATGGCAGACCGCCGCCACAGCTCACAGAGTTCACCTGAGGACAGAGGACAGAGGACACACTCAGACTCACACTTAAAACTTTAAAACTCTATTGATCCACGAGGGAAATGACACAGGAGCTATAAAAACAAAGAGTAAAAACAGAAATGGTAAAAATACATTCTAAATAATTCATGTTTAAAGATCTGATGTTATGAGTGAATAATTATCAACATGAGACAGAGACCGAGGGAGAAGTTTGAGCTAAAAAAAAAACAGATCTGGAGCTCGGTGAAAAGTAAAAAATGTCTTGTTTACTTTTGTTTTTAAGGAAATTAAAACATGGTTAAAACCTCCAAATCCTTGTTTTATTAGAGTTAAGAAGCGATGAGGCTTATCAGAATGTAAATTAGAGCGGTGGCGAAACTGACAGAAATTATTATTACTATATATTTTTTTGCATTCCGTCGATAAAATTATTCAGACGATGTTTCAGGAGCTCCTCAGGACGTGCCTGTAAATGTTTTGGTTGAGGATCGAGCTGGAGAAAACTCACTTTATACTCGTTTTGTATTGGACTTTACATCAAAACTACAGTGTCTGATGCTCTGAACCTAATTTCTGTGTTTTTCTATGACAATAACGATACAAATCTTCAATCTTGTTTGAGAAATTTGATGTTTTTGTCTCTTTTTGGGGACATTTTCATCGTTTTAAAGCTCCTGTATCACACATCGTGAGCTTAAATCCAGGTTCTGATGCGGTTTCCTCCTCAAAAACACACCTGGAGTTGTGTTTGTTTCATTCACATGTTTGAGGAACTCTTTATTATTAGTCTGTCTACATCTCCAAAGCTCCAAACGCTCTGTTCCACCTTGTGATGTCATCAAGTGGTAGTTTTCAAGTGAACAGCTCCTTTTACCTTTAGTTCAGTAGAGATCGGCAATTCCAGGACTGAAATGATCCAAATGATTCTAGTGAAGGTGTGTGGAGTTTAAAAACACAGTGGAGCACTTCCTGTATCACCACATGATGACATCACAAGGTGGAGCAGAGTGTTTTCTATACCTTCCACCTCTCGTAAATGTGTAAGTTAGACTCACAGGTTTTGGGGGTGCGCTCTTGCTCAGAGGCTCTGGTGCCGTTATCACTTCTCCCCTCGGCGTCCTCTGGGGGGAGCCGTTGGGCATCCTGGCCGAAGGGGGCGGGGCTACGTGGTGCTCCGAGTCCGACAGTTTGGGGAAAGAGAGCGAGCGAATGTTACACGGTCGATCGTCCACGCCACCCACGCCGCCCACCTCCAACATGGCACCCAGTCCGTTGGCGTTGTGCGTGAAGGCGGGTTTGTGCGGACGCGCGGGGCCGGACGGCGGGGACGGGCTGTTCCCGCGCGAGCCCGCCCCCGCGCCAGGCACCTCCGCCGGGGACGAGAAGGGCGGAGGCTGGGGCTGGTTCTGGAGGATGCTCTTCAGCTCCTCTTTGTCGTCGATCGTTTTCAGCTCCAGTTTGTCGAAGGGGTCCTCCTCGCGCTCGAAGTCCGCCAGGTCCAGAGAGTGGAGCGCGGGCGTGGGCTGGGAGCTGTGCGGGCGGAGCGAGGGGGCGGGCAGAGGGGTGAGGATGGCGTTGTGGCTCAGAGACGCCAACACGGGGTTCAGCGCTGGAGGAGGGGGGTCGCTGGCGTCTGTTGACCCAGGTTTGGGCTCCTCTCCGGGGGGACTGTCGGCGTCTCTCTTCCCCCTCTCGCACTCCTCCGCCCGGGCCAACGCCGCCCGCGCCTCCACCAGCTCCGCCCCCCACTGCACGCTCCGCCGCTCCAGAGAGAAGTCATACTGAGGGGACAAGACAGGAAATATGACATTTAGATGATTCTCTCATTTTGACTTAAAGCTGCTTTGTCTGGAATTTTTCACAGTACGGCATTAAACCTTTCTATCTCCACGGAGACCAAATCAGACCAAGTTCCAGGTCAGATCTGTGGAGAGGCGACCCCGCTCACAGTCAGAATGTCTGTTTTTCTAGGGATTTTTGAGCTCTAAAACCACCTGTGATTGAATAAATGTAAAGTAGAGCTGTTTAATGTCACACCAACCAAAAAGTTACATAGTGCAGCTTTAATTTTCTGGGATGATACCTGTTGTAAATATAAATTATAGTTTTACGCCAATAGAGAAGCAATTTGTGAAGAAAAGTTGAAAAATGTGTGAAAATGAAACAGGAAGTAGAGACGTGTAAATTTATGATGACGTCACACTGGGAGAATTCTGTCCAAAACTCCAAAACGTTTACACTTAAACACATTTTTCTGATCTTTTAAACATGATTTCAACAAAATAAAGGTGTTTTCTTATATTTGTATTTGACAGATAATAATTTCTGTGACATTAGAGGAGTTTTTCTAGGTAACAGTTATGGAACGCCCCAATGGGACGTCACGATTTCCAACCAGAAAATACAAAAAGTACAATTTTAAACCTAAAAAATGGCCAAATTGGGAAAACAATTTTTTTATGATCAAAACTCACTCCTCATGTTCCTCAGGTCTGGATCCTAAAAAAGTCCCATTTTCAGGACAGAGCAGAACCTGAATGTGTTTAGAACGATCTGGAGACGAGTGTACGCCCATGGAGCACTGTGACCCTACAGGACACTGAGGGAGTACACGATGCAATGGAAAATAAAATATTGGGTTTTATTTTATCTTTAGAGTAATTTTGGTTGATAGACTTTATAGAAAATGTTTTTTTTTGTTCCATCTTGTTTGTTAATCTCAGGTGTGTCAGTAGTGTTTACAGACACACAATCAGACAAAACAGCGTCTTTCAGAACTTTCTCCCTTAAAATGTACCACAGCTTCTATTCTGAGGCCAAACCCACTCATGATGTCATCAGGTGCTGCCTGGTCACAACGCACCAGGTGACCCGCCCGTTCACTTTGTAATGTCTGATGTGTTGTTATTCTTGTATAAATCCTCTGAGGACTAGAGGAAGAGAGGGGACACTCAGAGAGACGCCTGGGACTCAGGGAGGCTGGAGGCACAGTCCTGTCCCGGCACGGGCCCTGTCTCTGTCCCGGCACGGGCCCTGTCCCTGTCCCGGCACGGGCCCTGTCCCGGCCCTGTCCCGGCACTGTCCTGGCACGGGCACTGTCCTGGCACGGGCCCTGTCCTGGCCCTGTCCCGGCACGGGCCCTGTCCTGGCCCTGTCCCTGTCCCGGCCCTGTCCTGGCCCTGTCCCTGTCCCGGCACGGGCCCTGTCCTGGCCCTGTCCCTGCCCCGGCACGGGCCCTGTCCCTGTCCCGGCCCTGTCCGGTCAAATCTGTTACAGCAAAGAATAAACCTGCTTTCTATTCCATAATTCACAAGGCTTTAGATTATTGTAAGAAAAATAATTTCCTCAACAGCAGTTATAAGGACACATGGGAATAGAACAGAAAATACTGTTTAATGTGGAAAACCACAGGAGATCGTCTAAAAGTTTCATCCGGAGGGAGTGGCACAGATTCTTGTATTAGTTTGCCAATTCTTCTGGACGTGTTAAAAATATTTAAATTTAAAATATGAACTCTGAACAGAATCATATTATTAAAACAGAAAACACAAGTATGTGACTTCCCTGGGGTAATTACTCCTCTGGGGTTTTCACTGTCACACGTCACATATTCAGATCTCCATGTTCCTTTTGTTTTGAAAATGTTAAATTCACCTAAAACAACAGATTCACATGTGTAATTAGTTCCAGTTTTGTCTCCGAGTCACCCTTCCCTTTGCTCTCTGTGCTAAGTCCCTCCCCCTTCAGAGCTCTATCCCAACACTCCTGAATTCACCAAGCGTCTGCATCACATCAGGTTTGTCCAGTTGTCGTGTTCAGTTTTGTCTCATGTTTTTGTGTATTTATGGAGAAATGTCGTGTGGAGCCTGGGGGACGTAGACTTGTGGGCGGAGCCTCGTACAGACTCGTACTGTGGAGCCTGGGGGACATAGACTTGTGGGCAGAGCCTCATACAGACTCGTACTGTGGGAGCATGGGGGACGTAGACTTGTGGGCGGAGCCTCGTACAGACTCGTACTGTGGGAGCATGGGGGACGTAGACTTGTGGGCGGAGCCTCGTACAGACTCGTACTGTGGGAGCATGGGGGACGTAGACTTGTGGGCGGAGCCTCGTACAGTACAGTTGACTTCAGTTTTTCTCCGGTTGGCACTGACCTGGGCGCTGAGCAGGAGGGAGGAGTCTGGCACACAGAAGCCCACAGGCAGACCCACTTTGGCCGGGCACCGGAACTTCTCATTCACCTTAAAGGGGACGTCCTCCAGGTAACTCACAGGGCCTGGCACAGAGGGGGGACGCAGAGAAGACACACCCACAGTTAGAACAGAACACTTTAGGTTTACACCGTCTAGAGTTAAAAACAGAGACGGGACGAGGGACAATGTCCACAAGTCGAGACGAGACACGAGAGTGGAGCGACGAGAATGAGACGAGACTGAAAGGAGGAGGAGAGGAGGAGAGAGAAGGGGGTAGAGTGAGAGGAGGAGGAATAAAGCAGAGAGGGAGAGGAGAGGGATAAGAAAAGAGGGAGGAGAAGAGGAGAGAGGGAGGAGAAGGAGAGAAGAGAGGGAGAGAAGGGGAGGACAGAGAAGGGGGTAGAAAGAGGAGAAATAAAGCACAGAGGGAAAGGGAGATCGACAAAATGGCGTCTTGAAAATAAGAGATTAAAGATTCTTAAACATGAATCTCTCCAAATCCAACTTCAGAGGGTCAGAGAAGAAACGACTAGAACATGGAGAAACATCTGAGGAGAACAATTTGGAGAAACATCTGAGGAGAACAGTTTGGAGAAACATCTGAGGAGAACAGTTTGGAGAAACATCTGAGGAGAACAGTTTGGAGAAACATCTGAGGAGAAGAGTGAGAAGAGCAGGTCTGGTTTGTACTGTTTAAGAGAGTTAAACCAGACTGTAGGGGGTGCTGTTGTAAATGAGGTTTGCTGTTTAAATCCTCACCGTTGTTGTATGCATCTGATCCAGATTTCCTCGCAGCCATTTAGAGACTCTGCAAACAAGAGAAAAAAGAGAAAAATAGAAATTATTATAAAAAAATGTTTAAAAAGTTCATTCAAACTGGGATGAAGGTAAATTATAATCCTACAGAGACGTTCTAGGGAAATTACTGACAGATTTTCATAACTGATTAACTTTTCTGAAGAATGTGTCTGAGCTGCTCCTTCCCCCCGGGCTTTAAAGGGCCCATATCACACTATTTTGTTCTTCTCTCAAACTGGAAACACTCTGTTCCACCTTGTGATGTCATCAAGTGGTAATACAGGAAGTGTTTTGTCTGTTTGAGGAGGAACATCAGAACATAAATCAGAAAACAGTGTCATATCGGGCCCTTTAACACTAAGAATGGAACACGTTTTCACACAAAATTCCTACTAAAATAAGTAATTAATGCGTAACAAAAAGGAAAACAAATTCAAAATACTGAACTGTCGTCTGCTGCATCATTCGTGTCTCATCTCGTCCCTGCACACCTCCCTGCGACTCTTAGCCCTGGTTTCATTCTCTCGTTTACTTGACAAAAGCCCTTTTCACACTGACATCAGCAGAGGCCCGTTTTAGACCTCGCAGCCAAAGTTTATGCAAAACTAATCGTGTAAATAAGGAACAAACGTGTATCTGTGAATGAAACTCTGACATTATCACCGCGCTGAGACTGCGCCTTCTGCACGCCCTGTTCTGTTCTGCCCTCGTCGTGGGGCTGCCTCTGGGGCCGGGCACGCTGCTCAAACAACTCGTCACCGTTTCTCGCAATTTTAATATAAGCAGGTTTAATCTCTACTGTGGAACATTCCAGACAAAGCAAGAACATCTCCATGGAGACAAGCAGCTGATGGACCCTCCACTGGAAAGTTTGAGCAGTGCAGTTTTAAGCAATTCCCCTTTTCAGTTCAGTTCAATTCATTTCATTTATTTGAGCAAGACGAAATATTAAGATTTCAACACGAGATGACGTATTGTGCTGCGTTACAATTCGGCACAAAAAGGAGCAGGAAGAAGTGTAAACGTATAAACTCCGACCCCTCTCACGTTATAGATATTGACAACTGTGACTAACTGAATGCTAATTGTACATTTATTCGTAGAAATTGCAGACATTTCTACTTTTCCCCCTTTTGAACAGTACAATTTGTTCTGTTTCATAATCTGCATCTGTTTTGCCAGTTTTAGGATGAAAAAAATCAACACAGAGAAATTTATGAAAAAAGACAAACAAGTTCTGACCTCTGACCCCTGTGGATCGTTCTGTTCTAATTGTGACATTTTAATCAATTTTGATCTACAACAACTTCATAAAGAAACACGTGTTCTGACTTCAGCATTAGAAAACTGTGGAGTCCAATGGGAGCCTTCTCCATTTTTTTTTCTCCAAACTGATTTTCAATTTGATTTTGTCTAAAAAAAAAACAAATAAATAGGGTGCTGGGGGTGTTCTGCGTTTAACAAATGCAATGCACACATGAGCACAAACAAACGCTGACAAAAAGTTTTAAGGTCATCTGCAAAGTGAGGAAAAAAATCCAAAAGTGATTTAAAGAGCATGTTTTCATGTCATGTAATATACAGTGGAGGAAATAAGTATTTGATGATTTGCTGATTTTGTAGTTTTGCCACTGACAAAGAAATGAACAGTCTATAATTTTAATGGTCAGTTTAACACTGAGAGGTAGAATATCAAAAAGAAAATCCAGAAAATAACTTTAAAGAAAATATATAAACTGATTTGCATTTCATTGTGTGAAATAAGTATTTGATCCTCTAGGTAAAGTAAAAGACTTATACTTGGTGATAAAACCCTTGTTTACAGCTCAGAGGTCAGACGTTTCTTGTAGTTGATGTCCAGGTTTGTGCAAATATCAGGAGGAGTTTTGGTCCACTCTTCTTTGCAGATCATCTCTAAATCATTAAGGTTTCATGTCTGTCACTTGGCGACTCGGAGCTTCAGGTTCCTCCATAGTTTTTCTATAGGGTTAAGGTCCAGAGACTGGGCCACTCCAGGACCTTCATGTGCTTCTTCTTGAGCCACTCCTTCGTTGCCTTGGCTGTAAGTTTTGGGTCATTGTCGTGTTGGAAGACCCATCCACGACCCATTTTCAGTTTCCTGGCAGAGGGAAGAAGGTTTTCACTCAGGATTTTAACGGTACATGGCTTCGTCCATCCTCCTGTTGACGCAGTGAAGTTGTCCTGTGCCCTTGGCAGAACTTCACAACACCCCAAAGCGTAATGTGTCCAACTTCACAACACCCCAAAGCGTAATGTGTCCAACTTCACAACACCCCAAAGCGTAATGTGTCCAACTTCACAACACCCCAAAGCGTAATGTGTCCAACTTCACAACACCCCAAAGCGTAATGTGTCCAACTTCACAACACCCCAAAGCGTAATGTGTCCAACTTCACAACACCCCAAAGCGTAATGTGTCCACCTCCACGCTTCACCTTCTCCCAGTCACTCTCTAAATCATTCAGGTGTCCATTGGCAAACTTCAGGTGGACCTGCACATGTGCCTTCTTAAGCAGGAGGACCTTGTGAGCACTGCAGGATTTTAATCCATCGCAGCGTAAAGTGTTCCCAATTGTTTTCTTAGTGACTGTGGTCCCAGCTGCCGTCAGATCATTGACGAGCTCCTCCTGTGTGGTTCTAGGCTGATTTCTCACTGTTCTCATGATCATTGAAACCCCATGAGGTGAGATCTTGTGTGGAGCCCCAGACCGAGGTCAATTGATGGTAGTTTTTACCTCCGCCAAGGAGGTTATGTTTTCGTCTGGGTTTGTCTGTTTGTTTGTGTGTTTGTCTCTTAGTTTCCAAAATAACTCAAAAAGTTATGGACGGATCTTCATGAAATTTTCAGGAAATGTTCCGAATGGTAAATCCAACAGATGATTAAATTTTGGTGATGATCCAGAAGAAATCCTGGATTCTGGATCACTTTGAAAATTTCGTTAGCTGCTGGGCGGACGTCTGCGCTGAGTGCTTTTCCAGTGTTATCCTGCCATCTACTGGTGATATTGGTGATTTTATGTAATGGAGCAGCCAAAATGTTTAGGGCGGCTTTATCCATAACTGCGCGCATTTTCCTCACTGAACTTGTTTTGAATGTAAACATGCTTTGAAATGGTTGTCAGGGAAACAATTTAGGGGAAACTGAGCTGCTTGGCGGAGGTCTGCGCTCTCTGAGTGCTTTTCTAGTTTATTTCTTAAATGTTCGAACAATTGCACCAACAGTTGTCTCCTTAACACCAGCTTCTTGCTTATGGTTTTGTAGCCCATTCCAGCCTTGTGCAGGTCCACAGTCCCTGACGTCCTCTGAAGCTCTTTGGTCTTTCCCATGTTGGACAGTTTGGACTCTGATGGACTGATTCTGTGGACAGGCGTCTTTTATACAGGTGACTCGTTAAAACAGGAGTCTGATTCAGGTGACGAGTGGATCAGGAGAGTCTCACTGGACTGTGGAGCAGAACTCTTAATGGTTGGTAGAGGATCAAATATTTATGTCACACAATGAAATGCAAATCAGTGAATACATTTTCTATAATGTGATTTTCTGGATTTTCTTTTTGATATTCTATCTCTCAATGTTAAAATAAACCAACAATTAAAATTACAGACATGTTCATTTCTTTGTCAGTGGGCAAACCTACAAAATCAGCAAGGGATCAAATACTTCTTTCCTCCACTGTATGTGTTGTTTGTGTGATTGTGATGCCCCTGCTTGTCCCCTTCCTTGTTTTTGAGTATGTTGAATAAAAAAAAAAAAAAAATCATCGCAATCAAATCAAAAACACAATTTCCTCCACAATTCTGCATAAAACCTGCTAAGCCTGTAGTTCAGGTCTGTACAAACATGTTCTGAAATGTCACTGTGTGTCAGATGCCCTTCCGGTGTGTGTCAGATGCCCTCCCTTGTGTGTGTCAGTTTGGATCTGTACAAACTTGTTATGAAATGTGACTCTTGTATTCGTTTGTCAGTTCAGATTTTGGTCTTTTTGCCGATTCTCCTGGACGTGTTTAAAACGTGAAACTTGGAACAGAATCCTTAAATTATTAAACCACAAAACGCTTAAACATGCGTGAGTGAAACAAAACACAACTCCAGGTCTGTTTGTGATGAGGAAACGACATTAAAACAGATCAGAAAATGGCGTAATATGGGCTCTTTAAACTCCAAACTCTCAATGGAAATACTATTAACTGCCCAGCCCTACTTGTGTATGTTTGTGTAAGAAAGAAAGGCGTTTTAAACAGTCGTACGCACTTGTAAAAGGTGTTCCAGGATCTATTCTCAGCTCATGGGGCCATTTATCTGTTTACTTACAACTCTTACAGGCTTGGTCATACATCACGGTTATGTAACAGCAATGACAAGCGAGTTTCACAGATTAGATTAAAACCACAAACAAAGAAACGACTAAAAAGCAAAGAAAAGCTACGAAAACCACTGTATTTCCCACTACAGTGTCATTATTTGCATTAGAACCACTGCAGCTGTCTGGATAAAAGTTTGGTTTTTAAACTCCCTCTTAGCCTTGGCATTTAAAATCCAAACTTTCTCCAACATTTGTCACAGTTATGTCTCGGAACAGCGCGTTAAATCTTAGAAAAACACGTGTTTTGACCCAGTTTGTTTTAGTTCATTATTCCAATTATGTGTAATGATTAGCAGCAGAGCGGGCTGAGCTACGGCGAGCATCTGTTCCTTTGAGTACAACGTGTTAAAATCTAAATATTTAACGAAAAATACAAGACATACGTGTAGAATTAAGGCCAAGCAGTTTATATTGACGACAGTGGTGGTTTCGGTGTGTTTATTGAGGGTTTTTGGTTGATTTCGTGCTTGTTTGCTCGTTAGCACTGGCCTGGCTAATGTGGCTAATGTTATGAGGAGCCTGGCACCGCCCCTCGGAGCCAAAAGCGCCAGAAAAGCCGCTCCAAACGCGGCTTAAACGGCTCTCACCTGGTCCTGCCCCGCGCCCTTCGCTCAAAACACCGAACACGCTTTTCCCCGGGTCCGTCTCGCACCCAGGCCGCCCACGGAAGCACTTTAATCGGCCTTAATTCAGACAGAAACCGCTGTTCTCCGCCGCATCTTCGTGCGTCGCCATCTTGAGCTCCCCGTCCGCTGGTTCCGGGAGTGACGTCACGGGGCGGGGGGCGTGACGTCAGAGGCGTCAAACCGGCCACTGTGCGTAAACAAAAAATAAACAAATATATAGAGATAAAAAACAAAAAAACAGTTGGAAATATTCAAATAGCGAAACTAAATACTAAACCTGCTTTTTTTTTTTTTTTTTTTTTAATAAATTAAACATGTCTTTTCTTTGAATCTGTAAACAATTAGACTTAGACAAACTTTATTGATCCACAAGGGAAATTATTTGGACATAGCAGCTCACTAATCACAATATAATATAATAACAGAGAGTAAAAAATAATAAATAATAAATTCTAAATAAGTAGAAAAAAGCAAGAGACAGGTGTCAAATAAGGCAGAATTATATACATGTAAATGTACAAGTCAAAATAAAATAGAAAAATAAGTAATAAAAAATAAAAAATCTCAATACACAAGAAGTCATAGGAAGACAGTGCAACAATGACATGATGACTGACAGGACATAAGGTTATCTGGTACATAAGGGTGAGTTGTACAATTGTAGTTGTAGTTGTTAAGTCTAAGTCCAAACAATTAGACTTATTCATTTCATTTTCATTTCATTTATGTATTTATTTTAGGTAGGTAAGCATTTTACATTCTTTTACAGTGGAACAGAGTATTATCCATATGACATTAGTGCAATCATAACGACAGAAACAAAACAACAAAAAATTTGCACAGCAGCTCACACATCACAATATAATAACCAGAGGTGGAAAAAGTACTGAAAAATTGTAATTAAGTAAAAGTATCTTTACTTTGCTTAAATCCAACTCAAGTAAAAGTAAAAGTACCCGTCTGAAAATGTACTCAAGTACAAGTACAAGTACAAGTACATTTCAAATGTACTTTGAGTAAAAGTTACTTAGTTACTTTCAATGAAATAAAAAAAAAAAACTACAGTAAAGATGCAGATTTTTTCATAATGTTGCTGCACATAAATGCAGTCTTAAATAGACATAAACTGCGGTAAACTAAATGTGACGCACTGCCATTTAATTCCTCTAGGAGCTGAAGATATATGGGATAATGAATCTAGACCAGGGGTCGGTAACCCGCGGCTCCAGAGCCGCATGTGGCTCTTTCATCGTTCTGTCGTGGCTCCCTGTGACTTTGGAAAATAATAATGAGTATTTAATTACATTGTATTTTTATTTTAGTTTGTTCGTTTTTAAATGTAAATCTAAAATTGTAGATAGTGGTAATCTTGTAACATTTAAATAAAACGTTTTTAATATTTTTGTCGCTCAAAACATGCGTCAAAGCCGCCGATGTGCGCCACCCGCACACACTGGCAGCCCGGACTTACCGCACCTACATCAGCAGTATGATTTTCAGCCCAATGATGATAAATCCAAGAAAAGAAAAGTTTCTGAAGAAAACAGAACGCTTAATGCTACGTGGGCAGATTCCTTTGCTTTCGCGGCTGATGAGACTGGTACACGCGACAGTGGATAATTTAAGTTTGGATTTTTATTTCCTACGAGGAGGACTCAAATAATAATGTGTTTAATGCAGCTTTGCGCACATTTGTTTACGTCATACAGAAGTGAAACTTAAAACCACATGGCTCATTTGCATAAACTAGAAGCGTTGAAAAAACGGCTCGCTCCTTGTGCCGCTGATGCGGTCAGCTTCTATAGGACTAAAGGGCAGGACTCAGTGGAATATGCGTGTTCTTTCTGTGACTGAGGGATGTTCTGCCTATGGTGAGTTTGTTCTGTGCTTCTATCGCGTTGGAGATGGTTCATGTTAAACTTTTCAGAGATTATACGTGTGCAGGTCGTACGTGTGCAGCGCAGTTCTTTATTTCACTCATGCACTTTATTTATGTTGCTACTGTTGTGATGAAAAGACTGAAAGGTGTAAATAATTCTCTTAAGACTCGCTCTTATGAGCTGTAGTGGAGGATGGTGCGCTTGTTGTAGTCCGTTTTCTGGGAGTTGTAGTTTTGCCTGTAGTTCCTCTGGTTAGCGCTGGTTTAGAGTCAAAAGGGTTTTGTAGCTCCGGGTGTTTTCTTTTCTGTGGGAGACGGTCCAAATGGCTCTTTGAGTATTTAAGGTTGCCGACCCCTGATCTAGGAGCTGTTGAATAAGATAAAATAAGATAATCCTTTGTTGGTAGTTGCGCAAAATCCCGACACAAGCCAATGTTCTTGTGTGGTGATGCTCGGCTACCAGGATATCACAGAAAAATCTAGTAAATTCTCCAAACATTAACTGTCGTGATGTTGTGTAGTCTAGTCATGTAGCATCACTCTTCATATCTAAAACCATCATAACGTCCATTTCGTTTAACGTTACATTTAGCGAACATGCAAAGCTTTGCATTCTCAACCAATCCATAGCCACTTTTGATGGACTAGCACTGTTCACTCGAAACTAGTCCAGGCAATAACCCATGAACTATCCTATAGACAACATAAATTATGATTTATTAAGAGACCAATCGCAAACTAAAGTCCTGCATTCTTATTATTTCTGACTGTCCTCTAAAGCCAATTTTAAACGTGAGGTGATTTTCCAACTCTCGGCTACTTCACTTGAAACGTTAGTGATCAGGATGGAAAATAATTGAAATCATGAAGCCAGATTGTGTGAACCAAACAACAATAAATATACCGTTTGGGTATAACAGGCCAAACATATAGGCCTATATTTGTAGCCGCCTTACCACCACATGCTTTCATAGATTCATGTTGAGGTTCGGCGGGGCAGACACATTTTACATTTCATGATTATGTTCCTGCCTTTTTTGCGTTTAAACGCGAATAGGTCATCGAGGTTTGGCCAAGAAACAATGGAATTGCCGCACGCAAACCCGCGCAATGCAATTTCCTTTCAGTTCCGACAGATTATTTTCCCGCATTTTATTTTTTGCCCCATCGATGTTATTTTACTCAGTAACGTGGGCAGCTTTCAATGTAGCGAAGTAAAATACTTGGCTTAAAATGTACTCGAGTAAAAGTAAAATTACCTGTTTCAAAAACTACTTAGAAAATTACAAAGTACTTATAAAAACGACTCAATTACAGTAACGTGAGTAAATGTAATTCGTTACTTTCCACCCCTGAACCGCTGATGCTCAGAATAAAAAAGTGGTAATACAAAAAGTGCTCCACTGTGTTTTTAAACTCCACACAGTTCCTCCTCCACAGTTTTGCATGACACGGGACCTTCAAGAGAGAAAAAACACAAAAAATCTGGGGATGGGGGTATTTTTATTTATTATTTTTTGGATGCAGTGAAATAAAGGTGTGGTGTCCTCTCAGTGAGTCGTGAAATCCTCGTTCGAATGGTCCGGGGTAGAAAAGGAGGAGCAAGTTTCATCTGGAGTTTTTGAAATAAAAATGCTTCAACTTCCATCTCAGTTTTTTGAAGGAGCTGGATCAGGCCGGACTAACAGCGCTCAGGGCAGGAGAACTTCCAGCTGCAGAACCTTCGGATTAAAATGAGCTCTGGATGGAAGTGAAACATCTTGATTTCAAAAGTGTCCAGATGATGATGACCTTTGACCCCTCTCTACCAAACGAGCGACTCTAAAAGGACACCAGGGCCACTGTCTAAGAGGCCCTGTTCTTGGGCTTGTCCCACTGTGGAAAGAACCGTGCCAGTCCAGTTCTGGGCCGGTTCCTGAAGGCGTTGAGGCGACTGTTGAGATGTTTCACTGCGTCCTTCTGGAATTCTGTGGGCTCTGGTCCCAAAGCCATCGCCAGGAGCTTGGAGGCAGAGCCGTGGTCGTGGATCAGGTCCCTGGCTCCGGCTTTGCCCAGCTTCTTGATGTTCTTCGGTTTGAGATGAACACCGTCTGGGACTTTGAACTGGTCCAGAGCCTTCTCCAGAGTCTGCACTACTGCGTCATGATGGCACCTCATTTTGGACGGCAGCTTTTGGAGTAGTTTTTTAACCAGAGCGTGGATCACCAGACTCTCCACTGACCCCAGGGTCTGAGAGTCCTGAGGAGCAGCAGGAGGCTCTGGAGCTGAGGCTGGTTCTTCTGTGTGCAGCTTCTCACACTCTTCGTCTGCTCTAACGCCCTCTGCAGTTTGGAGGTGTATCTGGACCTCTATTAGGCTCTGTGTGTCCTCTGATGTCTCTTGGAGGTTTGTGTCTTCTGAGGTCTGTTGTAGGTGTGTGTCCTCTGAGGTCTCTTGTAGGTTTGTGTCCTCTGGAGTCTCTTGGAGGTGTGTGTCCTCTGGAGTCTCTTGTAGGTTTGTGTCCTCTGGTGTCTCTTGTAGGTGGGACACAGGTGGACTGTTGTCTGGCTCGGAGCTGCTGTTGAGCTGCTCTTCACTCTGGTCATTCTCTGGAGATTCTTCAAACATCTCATCCAGATATGGGACCTCCTCTGGAACAGAACCAGGACTTTGTGGTTTTAGTCCAGTTTCTTCTGACATCATGTTCTGCTCTTCAGAAGGTCCAACTGTCTCTGGAGCTCTGGTCTCTGGAGCTTCAGTGGATTCTGGAGCTGTTGTTATGTTCATTTCTATATTTTCTTCACTGCAGTTTTCAGATTTTTGTGTCTCCGTTGGACTTTTGGGCTCCTTTTGTTCTGCACCTTCATCGTCAAGCCAACTTCCATCTTCTACCTCCAGTTCCTCCTCAGAAGAACCGAGTGTCTCTAGAGCTGAGGCTGGTTCCTCCATTTGGATGTTTTCACCCAGATCCCCTTCATCCTGTGTCTTCACTGAACAGCTGGGCTCCTCTGGGTTTGGACTTTCTTCATCCTCTGGAGTCTCCTTTTGGTCCTGGGTCTCAGTTGGAGTTTCCACTGGACTTTTGTGGATCTCTGTGGTCTCACCCAGAGTTTGGTGTCCCCCAGAGCTGTGGTTTGAAACAGGCTCAGGGTTTACACACAACTTCAGAGGAGAGGAAAGAACCTCCTTCACAAATGCACAAAGTGTTTCTGGAATATGTTTCTCAATAATATTCCATTGTTCTTCCAGTCCACTTTGAGCTGAGGTGTCATTGTTCTGCTCCTCTTCAGGAGGTCCCTGAGAGCTGTGGCTCTCCTCTGATGTCTCCTCTGAAACATCATCATGGCCTGAGCTGTTCAGAGGCTCCTCTTGGGTCTTCTGGTCTGTCTCAGAGTGTTCTCCTGACGTCTGTGAGCCCTCTTCCGTCACTGGAGCTGTTTGGGGACACTGGTCTTCTGACGGCTCCAGTGAGGTGGATTCTTTAGGACTCTTCTGGTCAGGTTTCTCCTGGAGCAGGTCGTTCTCTGGGACTGTGAAACCCATCATGAGGAGTAGAGCAGTGGATGCGCTCCTCTTGGCCTCCCTCTTTGAGCGTCCGGACCCAGAGGCAGTGAATTGGTCCAGGGTCACTTTCACAGTGAACACCCAGCTGCCATTCACCAGCTCCCCGCTCACCACGCGGTACTCAGGGACCTTCTCTCTGCACAGCATCTGCAGCTCGGAGAGGCGCGTGCTGGGGTCCTTCTCCAGACGGAAGTCCGGAGGGAAGTGAGCAGGTGAAGCTCTGCTCTGTTGGTCTGAAGCTCTTTGGTTTGGAGTCTCCAGAGCGTTTTCTGTGGTGTGAGGAGCAGGTGAGGGGTGAGGAGCAGGTGAGGGGCAAGGAGCAGGTGTGGGGCGAGGAGCAGGTGTGGGGCGAGGAGCAGGTGAGGGGTGAGGAGCAGGTGTGGGGCGAGGAGCAGGTGTGGGGCGAGGAGCAGGTGAGGGGTGAGGAGCAGGTGGGAGCAGCTCCTCCTCTGGGACCGTGTAGCCCATCTTGTGGAGCAGATCTGCGGCTGCTCTCCTCCTGGCCTCCTTCTTGGAGCCTCCTTTGCCCACTGCAGTGAGCTGGTCCAGGGACACCTCCATGGAGAAGGTCCAGTGGGCGCCGGTCACCGTGCCCTCCAGCAGGCGGTACTTGGCGGGCGGGAGTTTGCGCGCCATGAGCAGCTCAGACAGGCGGGTGCAGGGGTCTTTGCCCAGACCGAAGTCTGGATGGATGTGGGGCGGGAGGTTAGTGTGGCCGTTGGCGTAGCTGTTGTTGACATAGCCATTGCTGGTGTACCCGTTGTTGGCGTAGCCGTTGCTGGCGTAGCCATTGTTGGCGTCGCCGTTGTTGGCGTCGCCGTTGTTGGCGTACCCGTTGTTGGCGTACCCGTTGTTGGCGTAGCCGTTGCTGGCATAGCCCTGGTGCCACTGGTGTGTCTCCAGTAGTTTTAGGACCATGGCACAGGCCCTGGTCTTGGTCTCTCTTCTGTTGGGACCTCGTGTTTCGGCGCTGAAGGTCCCGACTGAAGCTCTGACGATGTAGACGGGGCGGGGGTGCGGCGCCGTGGTGGACTCCGTGAAGGCCACGGGCAGACCCAGGGTCTGTGCCAGGCTGTACAGCCGTTTGATGGTGGGCATGTAGCTGTGGGTGTCCATGTTGGAGCTGTGTGCGAACAGTGGAGTCGACAGATTCAAGTGTTTCTGAAGTGTCTCGTTCTGAGGTTTGGTTCAGACTGAAGACGTCTGAGCTGAGTTCACTCACAGGAAACACAACGGAATCCTGTGATCTGACACGTGATGTCACGTCTCCACGGCGACCGCAGTTCTGGGCAGGTTTAGAATATGCAAAACGGACGTTTAAATAAAAACAAACAGACAATTATTTAAAACACATCAGATATACTGTATATGTACATAAAATGTGCCGTAATGAAAATAAAACACCAAAACTTTTGTGAAGAATGTTGTGAGTTTAACCCCTGACCTCTGACGCTCAGTGGGCGGGGCCTGGGCAGGACTTGGATGGGAGACCACAGTGGAACAGTGGCTCTAGTGCAAACTGTTGTTGTGTCCTTAAGCAAGACACTTCACCCACATTGTCTAGTGTGATGTGGTGTGTGTGAGTTTTAGTGTGAGGGACCAGTGGTGCAGATTGGCAGCCTCACTTCCATCAATCTGCCCCAGGGCAGCTGTGACTACAGAATTCACCTTAAAGAGCATTACAGGAAAACCTAAAACCTGCCATATCAGACCAGTGAGGATCTGGATCAGGGAGGACAGTGAAATCAGGAAACGAGGCACGGACAGAATTAACCGAGACGACGGAGCATTCCTCCTTTCACACACCTGGGACACCCTCCTCCAGAGAGCACCAGGCGACAGGAGGCAGGGTCAGTCTGAGCGACCTGCCAGGTCAATCAGGCTGACCACGCCTACAGGAAGTAACAACAGCTGACCACGCCTACAGGAAGTAACAACAGCTGACCACGCCCACAGGAAGTAACAACAGCTGACCACGCCCACAGGAAGTAACAACAGCTGACCACACCTACAGGAAGTAACAAGAGCTCACCATGCCTACAGGAAGTAACAAGAGCTCACCATGCCTACAGGAAGTAACAACAGCTGACCACGCCTACAGGAAGTAACAACAGCTGACCACGCCTACAGGAAGTAACAACAGCTGACCACGCCCACAGGAAGTAACAACAGCTGACCACACCTACAGGAAGTAACAAGAGCTCACCATGCCTACAGGAAGTAACAACAGCTGACCACGCCTACAGGAAGTAACAACAGCTGACCACGCCTACAGGAAGTAACAACAGCTGACCACGCCCACAGGAAGTAACAACAGCTGACCACGCCTACAGGAAGTAACAACAGCTGACCACGCCTACAGGAAGTAACAACAGCTGACCACGCCCACAGGAAGTAACAACAGCTGACCACGCCCACAGGAAGTAACAACAGCTGACCACACCCACAGGAAGTAACAACAGCTGATATACGACACGTCACCACCAACACCAGGGACAGTTCTGAAGATGCAGCAGCCGAAACATGTCGACAACGTAAATACACGTTACTGTATTGACTTCAAGAAGTTAAAAGGATGGACAGGAGCTTGTTTAGGGCCGGGTGCAGAGAAACAGAGATGGCAAAAAGATTTGTGAGTTTTAGAACAAATTTATTAGTGATTAGTTGGAGTTTCGGCTCTTTTATGAGATCTGAATCTTTTGGATCGGTTCAAATCAAAGGGAAAGGAGAAATTTAATTTGTCAACTGGACAGAGTTTATTTGGTCGAATACGTTTCGCAGCTCATCCAAGCTGCTTCCTCAGTTCTGGTCAGATGCTGGCGGACACTGCTTTATATCTGCTTGAAGGGAGGAGCTTAATTACAATGAAAATTACTCTGAGACAACACATATTTATTTACAATTTCTGTTAGTCAGGTGAGTCTATTCAATATGGAGTTGTTTACAGTTTCTGTTAGTTAGGTGTGTCTATTCAATATGGAGTGGGAGTGGGGGAGTAGTTAGCAGAACCATTCAGGGCCATGATGGTGTTTTCACACCTCTGGACATGTCCTGGCTAGTCCCATTGTTTTCTCTGTTTGTTTTGATTTAGGTTTGAGGATAGAGTTATAGATGGAGACAAATGATGTCTGAGACCCCCATTTCTGTTCAAGGAAGGATTCTCTTTCTTGACAAAAATAGCTTCTTTAACTCCCCTTTCAAACCAGTTCTTTTCTCTGGCCAAGATCTGGACCTCACTGTCCTCAAAGGAGTGGCCTGTGGCTTTTAGGTGGAGATGTACGGCAGACTGAGGTCCTTTTAGGTGGAGATGTACGGCAGATTGCGGCCCACCCTGGTTTTCCCGTCTGTGTTGATACATCCTTTTGAAAAGTGTCTGTTTTGTTTCTCCAGTGTAGCGCCCCCTGCAGTCTTCATTACACTGAATGGAGTAGACCACATTGCTTTGTTTGTGGCTCGGTGTTTTGTCCTTAGGATGGACCAGTTTTTGTCTTAAAGTGTTTGTGGGTTTGAAATAGACTGGGATGTCATGTTGTCTGAAGATCCTCTGTAGTTTTTCGGAAACTCCAGCCAGGTAAGGAATAGTTACACCCTTTCTCCTGGGCTCTGGTTCTCTGTTGTCCTGTTTCTTGGCTCTCTTCGTTTTATTGAAAGCCCATTTAGGATATCCACAAACGGAGAGGGCTTTCTCCACGTGTTGTTCTTCTTTCTCCTTTCCCTCTGCGCTTGTAGGAACCACTTGGGCCCTGTGTTGTAATGTCCGAATGACTCCCAGTTTGTGCTGAAGTGGGTGGTGTGAATCAAAAAGCAGATATTGGTCGGTGTGTGTGGGCTTCCTGAAGACCTCTACCTGGAGTCGCCGGTCTTCTCTTATCGTTACTGCACAATCTAAGAAGGCCAATGTGTTGTCCTTGGCATCTTCACGTGTGAATTTGATGTTCGGATCTACAGAATTGATATGTGCAGTAAAAGGTTCCAAATCTTGAATTTTGATTTTTGAGAAATTATCATCAACAAAGCGATACCAGTGTGTGGGTGGAGGTCCTGGATATGAGGCCAGGGCTCTGTTCAAATTGTTCCATGTATAAGTTTGCAATGATCGGGGAGACCGGTGACCCCATTGCACAGCCGTGGATATCCGTTTGTGGATATCCTAAATATCCGTTTGTGGAGATCCTAAATGGGCTTTCAATAAAACGAAGAGAGCCAAGAAACAGGACTGTCAAAGTGGAGTGCCGCGCTCCTGAGGAAATCGATCACCTACTGCCGCAGATTTACAGTGACGTAAAATGACAACACAGAAATCAGACATGTGTTACGTTTTACTTGCTACTGCAAGGGAGCCCTGAGACAAGCAACAGCCGCTGTTCTGTCTCCAGAGACACAAAGGACATCCACTTGCTCCGCCTTTTTATTCAGTTTCAGACAATAACACGTAACCAGGAAGCTGCGACCTTTAGACTCCCTGTACACACGTTAATCTTGGGTCAAAGTCTCAGTCGCGTAAGCACTTCTTTTGCACACATAAGCACAGATAACTCAGTAGCTTAGTACACTTTGATAACATATCTTAAAATTCTATAACAAGGACAACAGAGAACCAGTGCCCAGGAGAAAGGGTGTAACTATTCCTTACCTGGCTGGTGTTTCTGAGAAACTACAGAGGATCTTCAGACAACATGAAATCCCAGTCTATTTCAAACCCACAAACACTTGAAGACAAAAACTGGTCCATCCTAAGGATAAAACACCAAGCCACAAACAAAGCAATGTGGTCTACTCCATTCAGTGTAGTGAAGACTGCAGGGGGCGCTACACTGGAGAAACAAAACAGACACTTCACAAAAGGATGTATCAACACAGACGGGAAAACCAGGGTGGGCCGCAATCTGCCGTATGTAACCCAGGTTAGAAAATGCGTCTAAACTTTTCTAAATGGTACTCCTACGTCGAGTCCCGTGAATGCGCACGTACAGGGTACGCACACGCAGCGTGCCGGTCAGCCAATAGCGTTCCTCGTTAGCGCCTGATATAAGCCTCCTGTGTCTGCTCTCCCGTATTCAGGAGTTGGGGAGAGGAGCCGCAGGACTGCTGTACAGGTTAGTCGCAAGAAATTCTTTATACTCGCTCTAAAATAATGTTCACGCTAAAACTAAAACCATACGTTGCACTTTTAGAAGTCTCTTGCCGCCGCGGAAGTGCAGTTCGGGCTGCATGTGGATTGTAAAACGGGATTGGTGAGTCTGTTTGTTTATATAATAGTGGTTAGCATTAGCAACAAGCTGCCGCTAGCATTTTTACACTTGTTTACATTGTTTTCTGATTGTCAAATATGCATTAGTATGTTAATGTCGTGTCGTATTGTTTTAAGTGCAATTTGTTCTATGTTGTCTTTATAATGTGCCTTTTAAACAAGGGTATTATTTGGTTATTTGCACTTTTTGTAAATAGTATTGTAAATTATTTGTGTATACACAGAGATTTAACTGATTGTTAACTAGTTAACTTATTATTTTTTGTTACTGATAGGAAATCCTGTTTATTATCATACAGGCCAGGTGTGCCCAGTCGGGTACAAACCCATATTGATGGCGAGCTAGAACAGCCCAGAACCTCACCGAGGTATTCATCTCAACGTTACCCTTCTGCGGTCTGGTAGGAGGCTTGATACAGCCAGTCACTCCCTACACCTTTCCACCATACGCCACTACTCGCATTCCACAACCCGGTTAAGCGCTCAAAGGACAATTCATAACCTCAGTCATTACTCCGGACTCTCACTCCACTACTACTTGTGGATTGCAAAACTCGTGGTAACTGTTGTTGTTGGGATTTGCACTGGACTGATCAATATCGTTGCTGTCAAGTACTTTATTCTGTTCAACCTGTCTATATTGTGGGAAACGCATTTAGTCCAATAATCTGCAGATTTGTATATACTTTGGTTTTTGTTTTGTCTCACTGTTAAACACTGTTAATATACGGCACCAGCCACCAAATCAAAATCATTGTCTCCGTGTTTTACTGTCACGCACCTCCAAGAGCCGATACCTACCTTCTGAACTAGTCTACAATAACCTCCGTTCTACTTTTGGCCAGCATCTACACATATGCTACACGTACATCTCCACCTAAAAGCCACAGGCCACTCCTTTGAGGACAGTGAGGTCCAGATCTTGGCCAGAGAAAAGAACTGGTTTGAGAGGGGAGTTAAAGAGGCTATTTTTGTCAAGAAAGAGAATCCTTCCTTGAACAGAAATGGGGGTCTCAGACATCATTTGTCTCCATCTATAACTCTATCCTCAAACCTAAATCAAAACAAACAGAGAAAACAACGGGACTAGCCAGGACATGTCCAGAGGTGTGAAAACGCCATCATGGCCCTGAATGGTTCTGCTAACTACTCCCCCACTCCCACTCCATATTGAATATAACAAAGAGTAAAAGATATAAATAGTAATAATAAATTTTAAATAAGTAGCACAAAGACAGCAAGAGACTGGTGTCAAATAAGGCATGATTATATAAATGTAAATGTACAAGTCAAAATAAAATAGAAAATAAGTAATAAAAATGTACAAATTGGTCGTTTTCAGATTCTAGAATGTGACGATGTCTTACTTCCAGATGGGGAGGGACAAGGGACAGTTTTTCCTATTGTACTTTTCCACAAAATATCGGAAAGGTAAATTCCCAAATATGGAACCTGATCATTTCTATTTGACTAGACCCAAGAACTCACTGTTTTAAATATTATCGGCGGACAGGTAAGCAGGCGGACAGGTAAGCAGGCGGACAGGTAAGCAGGCGGACAGGTAAGCAGGCGGACAGGTAAGCAGGCGGACAGGTAAGCAGGCGGACAGGTAAGCAGGCGGACAGACAGGCATCTGGACACAGGAAAAGGTAACCTCAAAAATATACAAAAATTCCAGAAGCAGAGACTGAGCCAAGGATTCACTAACTGGTAGTAAAAACAACAAACCGGCGAGGAGCAGTGGAAGAGCCAGGCTTCTTATACTGCAGATGAATGGAGACAGGTGCCACCTGCCAAACATGGTTTGGTAACGCCCCTGTCACACCCAGGTCAGGTGGAGACTCAGACCGAAGACAGGAGGAAGGAGGAGAAGGTAAAAACAGGAGTGGATCCTGACAATTACAGGCTTATAGAATGTTGTGATGTCATCTGAAACCCAGTGATATGTGGCCTGTTAGAAAGAAGTAATTATCATTTAACCATAAGCAAAAAATATTTTGTTTATACGGTAAATATTCACGTGTTAAAGTACATTTGACAGGTTAGACTCATTTCTCTAAAACATAATTCATCATTAGAGTTAAGATTTTAATAAAAGTCTTGCCCAGACTTTTTTTTACTTTTGTTGGGGAAGTTTATAAAGTCACTTCCTGGTTGGACGCAGCAGCAGGTGTGACACATGCACAGGTAATTCAAGAACTGTTACCATAGCAACCACAATGTAAACAAGGGCCTAAACCTGTCATAACAACAACAATAACACAATAGGCAAGGCAAGTTTATTTGTACAGCACAATTCGTACACAAAGTAATTCAAAGTGTTTTATAGAATAAGAAATACGTTAAAACCACAAAACTAACAAATCAAAACATAAATAATCATCAAATTAATAAAAAGAGAGAGAGACATTAAATGAGAGAAAAGAAGAGTGCACAATAAAAACCTTTGAGTCAGACGCAGCTGAACAAAACCGTTTAGAGTTTGGATTTAAACAGAGTCAGAGTTTCAGGTTTTAACTTCATGAATCTGAAACTCTGACTCCCCGTGTTTAGTCCAGACTCTGGAACCAGCAGGAGACCGGGACTAAACCAGGACTACAGCAGGACTAAAGCAGAACTAAACCAGGACTACAGCAGGACTAAAGCAGAACTAAACCAGGACTACAGCAGGACTAAAGCAGAACTAAACCAGGACTACAGCAGGACTAAAGCAGAACTAAACCAGGACTCCAGCAGGACTAAAGCAGAACTAAACCAGGACTAAAGCAGAACTAAACCAGGACTACAGCAGGACTAAAGCAGAACTAAACCAGGACTACAGCAGGACTAAACCAGGACTACAGCAGGACTAAAGCAGAACTAAACCAGGACTACAGCAGGACTAAAGCAGAACTAAACCAGGACTCCAGCAGCAGTCCGGTCCCTGAGCTCCTCACAGTGCAGATGTTCTTGTGGCTCTCACGTGTCTCAGATGAACTTTGGAGCTCGGCCGTGGAGAGACTCGTGCACGAGCAGAGCCGCTTTAACGTCTCTGACCCACAGGGGGCAGTGCAGAGACCTGAGACCAGGACACGTGCTCAGACTTCCTGCTTCAAGTCAGGACCTGAGCTGCAGCGTTCTGGATGTTCTGCTGGTGTCTCACAGTGAGACGCCGTTACAGGAGTCTGATCTCCTGGAGACAAACACATGGATAAAGAGCGCCACACACGACCGGAGAATTTGCCCCATTTTGGCTGCGATTTGCTTCTTCCTGAGTTCAGGGAGGTGTGACCTGACTTACTGTCTGTGGGTGCGATTTTGGGAGGACACTGTGTGTGTGTGTGTGTGTGTGTGTGTGTGTGTGTGTGTGTGTGTGTGTGTGTGTGTGTGTGTGTGTGTGTGTGTGTGTGCGCGTGTGCGCGTGTGCGTGTGCGTGTGCGTGCGCGTGTGCGTGTGCGCGTGCGCGCGCGTGTGTGCGCGCGTGTGTGTGTGTGCGCGTGCGTGTCATCCTCATTATCCATAGAATTTGTTCTCCACAAATAATGACCCCAGTCCACAAACCCGCTCTGTGAATCCAGTTTTCTGTGTTCTTTAAAAGTAAAAAGTCCAGAGTGGTTCCTCACGTGTGTCTGTTACATCCACACAGCGACGGATCGAGGTGAAGCTGCAGATTAGTGACAGTGACTCTACTTCCTGTGGACTTTATCTCCAGCCTTTATCTCAAGCCTGAGCTTTTAAAATCATGGATCTGAAGTTTTGCACCACATTTCACTAATCGTAATAATAACACAGTTTTGACTTGTGTCTAAACTAGAAGTGCAGAGCTCTGATCTTTGAACAGGACTTTTGACAGGAAACAGCAGACACGAGGTGCGCTCATACCTGTTTACCCTGTGGTCCGCAGACATGTCCTACTGAAGTCTTTGCGATCGGAGATTTAAAATCTCATCAGACTCCTCGTGTCTGTGGTGTGCGCTTTTTGTCGCACGTTTAAAAATCGTTTAAGACTGGAAAATCCTGTAGTGTGTGGCAGCCTTAAGTCTCTCTAAGTCTGCTTTAGACAGTATACATTTGGTATCTTTTTAGGTGGTAAAAGGCTGCAGATCAGATGTTATTGATTTGATGTGGCTGTTAAAGTTCCAGTCTGAGTCCGTTATTATCCTGAGATTTCTAGCCTGATTTGAAGGTTTTAGATCCTGAGACTGGAGGTGACTGTGACACTGTCTCTGTTTCTGTGGGCCAAAGACGATGACTTCATTAGTTCGTATGATTAGAGCAGGGATCTCCAACCTTTTTTCTCCCGTGAGCTCCTTCACAAAACGAAAATGCCAGAGAGCTGCTCATTTTACCTGTCACAAGAATCCATCCCTTACTTATATTTTATTTTTATCATTTATATGATTATAGTTGTATTATTACAGTCTACATCAGCGTCCAGCCATCATGTTTTTACTGTAAATATTCACAGATCACAGAGGCGACACGTCAAACATTGTGACTAAATCAAACAGAGAGTAAAATGTGAAGTTTTCTGTCCCATTCACCGGATTAAAGTGAAAAACTCTTCTCTGTATCACACTGAAGCCATCCCACCTCCACTCTCCCGTCCGCACCACTGTCTGTTTTTGTTTAACATTAAATTATGTCGTGTTATAATGCCCAGTTTTGTAATAAATGTCAAAGAAACTTCCCTTGTGGATCAATAAGTCTAAAACCACTGCCTCACAAAAATAAATATAGACATTAGACCAGTTAAACACTGCTGGATGGGAGGGCATCTGACACACAGGGATACAGGAGGATGGGAGGGCATCTGACACACAGGGATACAGGAGGATGGAAGGGCATCTGGCACACAGGGAAGGCATTTGACACACAGGAAGGGCATCTGACACACAGAGACACAGGAGGGTGGGAGGTGCTTTATCTCATAGAATACCTGAGCTTTTACACATTGTTCACACAGAAATGTACAACAATAATTAGATTTACGAAATAAAAAGAAAACATATATAAAAGTATTATTATTATTATTATTATTATTATTATTATTATTATTATTATTATTATCATCATCATCATCGGGAGCGCGCACGTCACGTCTGTAGCCTGCGTGCTTTTACGTGCAGCGGACACGCGCAGTAGCCGGAAGCGTCGACGGGAGGAAAATAAAATCGGTCGAAGCTCCAGAATTCCGCTTTTTAACCTTAAATGTGCAGATTTATCCCGAAATAAACACGCGTAGTTCAACATTTCACATTTACACAGACACGAGCACCGCGGGACCGAGCAGACAGCGGCTCTTTCGGCTCCCGTTTCCCCGAGAGCGAAGCTGACGTGTGGGCAACTTCACCCCCGAACAAACGTAAACAACAGCTGTGCCCGAACGAACCGAACCCGAACCCAGCCGAGCCGAGCCGAACCCCCGGGGACCCGCGAACGCACGCCCGGAGCAGCGCCTCACACCCGGGGACCGAGCAGAGGAGCAGCCGCCGAGCCCCCCGAGCCCCCGAGTCCGAGCTCCGAGCACCGAGGCCCGGCCAACATGAGCCGCTGACCCGCCTCTGAGCCCCGGGACGGACGAGCGCACACACACGGAGGTAACGGGGGTTTGAAGGGCTTGTTTTTCGCACAAAGGCCCAGAAAAGAGGAAGAGGAGCGGGGAGCGAGCTGCGGGCCACGCCGCTGTCACGTCCGCGGACACTTTGTTTACTGTAACGCGGTATTTCTCACTATTCCAGCGAATTCTACCGGGATTATCCGTGTAAAAACTTTAGTACCGGGATTATCCGTGTAAAAACTTTAGTACAACCCCAGGTGAACTTTGTGTGCACTTTAGGAACACTTAAACCTTCCACATTACACTCAGTTTATTCTTTGTGAGCTTTAATCCATGTTCTCATGCTGTTTCCTCCTCAAAAACACCTGGAGTTGTGTTTGTTTCATTCACTCACATGTTTGAGGAACTCTTTATTATTAGTCTGTCTACATCTCCAAAGCTCCAAACGCTCTGTTCCACCTTGTGATGTCATCAAGTGGTAGTTTTCAAGTGAACAGCTTCATTTTACGTTTAATTCAGCAGAGATTCCGGGGCAGAAATGATCCAAATGATTCCAGTGAAGGTGTGTGGAGGTTTGTGTGTTAAACAAAACACAAAACATAAGTCTACTTCGTGTTTCTGATGAGGAAACGACATCATAACAGAGATTAGAAAATAATCTAACATGGATCCTTTAAACGTACATAAAAAATCTCCTTTCCTTATTTTGATTTTACATTAAATTGTGAAATCAAACAGTTTGTGTAAAAAAACCCCAAAAAACTGTGAACGGTCCACCTTAGCACCTTTAGTTAGTACTGCCCAGTTTTTCACTAATATCCAACCACACCACCAAAGCTGGGAGGGCATCTGAGACACAGGGGAAGGACGGGAGGGCATCTGAGACACAGGGGAAGAACGGGAGGGCATCTGACACAGGAATACGAGATGATCTGGGTTTAGTTTAGTTTTAGTGTTGATTAGAATCTGATTTTCAACACTTTTGACGACTCTACCTGACACACACAGGGATACAGGAGGACGGGAGGGCATCTGGCACACAGGGAGGGCATCTGACGCAGTTGTTGTTGTTGCCGTAGGCGACAGAGAGGAGGTCATGGCGCAGCAGGTGACGCCGAGCTCGCAGAAGGCCCTGATGGTGGAGCTGAAGAGCCTCCAGGAGCAGCCGGTGGAGGGCTTCAGGATCACGCTGGTGGAGGAGTCCGACCTGTACAACTGGGAGGTGGCCATCTTTGGACCCCCCAACACCCTGTACGAGGGCGGATACTTCAAGGTACGGCGAGGGGGGCGGGGCTTTCGTTTCTATGGATGCGTCACTTCTCTGCCTGGAATGTTCCACGGTGTGACATTAAACAGCTCTACTTTACATTTATTCAATCACAGGTGGTTTTAGAGCTCAAAAATACCTAGAAAATCAGGCATTCTGACTGTAAGCGGGGTCGCCTCTCCACAGATCTGACCTGTAACTTGGTCTGGTTTGGTCTCCATGGAGATAGAAAGGTTTAATGCCATACTGTGGAACATTCCAGACAAAGCAATGCACCTTTAACATGTTGTTCCCGTCCTCAATCAGACCTGGAGTTGTGTTTGTTTCATTCACATGTTTGAGGAACTCTTTATTATTAGTCTGTCTACATCTCCAAAGCTCCAAACGCTCTGTTCCACCTTCTGATGTCATCAAGTGGTAGTTTTCAAGTGAACCTCCTCTTCTCTCTCCACCTCCTCTCCTCTCTGTCTTCTCTCTCTCTTTCTTTTGTCTCCTCGCGCTCCTCTGCTCTCTTCTCCTCTCTTCTCCTCTCTCTTACTCCTATGCCTCCTCTTTCTCCTCTCTTCTCCTTCCTCCCCTCTCCTTTCTCTTTCTCGCCTTCTCTCTCCTCACTCTCTGCTACTCTATTCCCCCTCTCTCTCACTCCTCTCCCTCCTCTCTCTCTTTCTCCTCTCTCGCTTTCTTCTTTCTCCTCTCTCCTCCTCTCTCCCTCCTCCTCCTCCTCTCTCTCACTCCTCTACCTCCTCTCTCTCTTTCTTCTTTCTCCTCTCTCCTCCTCTCTCTCTCTCTACTCCTCCTCTCTCTCACTCGTCTCCCTCCTCCTCCTCCTCTCTCTCTCTACTCCTCTCTCTCACTCCTCTACCTCCTCTCTCTCTTTCTTCTTTCTCCTCCTCTCTCCCTCCTCCTCCTCCTCTCTCTCTCTACTCCTCCTCTCTCTCACTCCTCTCCCTCCTCCTCTTCCTCCTCTTAAATCCTCCTCCTTCTCTCCTCCTCTTCTCTCCTTTTCCCATTCGTTCAGTAGAGATCAGCAATTCCAGGACTGAAATGATCCAAATGATTCTAGTGAAGGTGTGTGGAGTTTAAAAACACAGTGGAGCACTTCCTGTATCACCACATGATGACATCACAAGGTGGAACAGAGTGTTTTCAGTTTGAGAGAAGAACTCGTGTTAAATCTGCAGGTTTGTGTGTTAAACATGTGAATGAACCAAAAAGAATTATGGGACATTGAGTGTCAGTATAGAGCAGAGGATTATGGGACATTGAGTCTCAGTATAGAGCAGAGGATTATGGGACATTGAGTGTCAGTATAGAGCAGAGGATTATGGGACATTGAGTCTCAGTATAGAGCAGAGGATTATGGGACATTGAGTCTCAGTATAGAGCAGAGGATTATGGGACATTGAGTGTCAGTATGGAGCAGAGGATTATGGGACATTTAAAATCAGAGTTTGAGAAATGATAATAATGCATTTAGTCTCATACAGTGTTGAACTTTTCACAAGCTTAAATTCACTTTGAAGCAACCAGAGAGAGAGAGAAGGAGAGAAGGAGAGAGAAGGAGAGAAGGAGAGAGAAGGAGAGAGAGAAAGGGAGAGAGAAGGGGAGAGAGAAGGGGAGAAAGAAGGAGAGAGAAAGAGAGAGAGAAAGAGAGAGAAAGGGAGAAAGAAGGAGAGAGAGAGAGAAGGAGAGAGAGAAGGAGAGAGAGAAGGAGAGAGAGAAGGAGGGAGAGAGAGAGAAGGAGAGAGAGAGAGAGAAGGAGAGAGAAAGAAAGAGGGAGAGAAGGAAAGAGAAGGGGAGAAAGAAGGGGAGAAAGAGAGAGAAGGAGAGAGAGCAAGAGAGAGAAAGAGAGAGAGAAGGAGAGAGAGAAGGAGCGAGAAGGGGAGAAAGAGGGAGAGAAGGAGAGAGAAAAGGAGAGAGAAAGAGAGAGAGAAGGAGAGAGAGAAAGAGGGAGAGAGAAGGAGAGAAAGGAGAGAGAAGGAGAGAGGGAAGGAGAGAGAAGGAGGGAGAGAGAGGAGAGAAAGAGAGAGAGAGAGAGAGATGGAGAAAGAGGGAGAGGAGGAGAGAGAGAAGGAGAAAGAGAGAGAAAGAGAGAGAAGGAGAAAGAGGGAGAGGAGGAGAGAGAGAAGGAGATAAAGAGAGAGAGAAGGAGAGAGAAAGAGAGACAGAAGGGGAGAAAGAGAGAAGGAGAGAGAGGAGGAGAGAGAGGGAGAGAGAGAGAGAGAGAGGAGGAGAGGGAAAGAGGGGGAGAGGGAAAGAGGGGGAGAGGGAAAGAGAGAAGGAGAGGGAAAGAGAGAGAGGGAAAGAGAGAAGGAGAGGGAAAGAGAGAGGAGAGGGATGGAGAAAGAAAGGGAGACAGGAGAAAGTGAGAGAGAGACAGAAAGAGTGAAAGAAAGGCGAGAGAGTGAAAGAAATGGACAGAAAGAGAGAGAGAGAGAAAGAGACAGAGAGAGAAAGAGTAAAAGAATCTGAAAGAGAAAGAGAAAGAAAGAAAAAGTGAGGGGGAGAGAGAAAAAGGGAGGGAGGAGGGGAGAGAAGAGGGAGAGAGAAAGGAAAGGGGGAAGGGAGAGAGGAAAGGAGTGAGGAGAGGGAAAAGGAGGAAGCAATAGAGGGAGGGAAGGAGGGAGGGAAAAAAGGAGTCTTACAAAGCTAACTTGAGGCACTTTGACTTCTGAAAAATGTTAAAAAGTTTATGTTGTGAAAATCGAGACTAGAGCGGGACAGAGGGGGAGGAGCTTATCCTGGTTTTATTTTAGCTCTATGATGTAAACGGACAAAGCTAACGCGCTAACCGCCGCGTTCCAAACAGGAAGTGAGCATGGGCGAGATTCGGCTCCATCGACTGCTGCTGTCAGGCTCCTCATGTCGGTCTGAAATGTTCTTCTGAATCTGCTGAGGGGCATCGGGGAAAGAAGGCGTCTGATTGGTCGGTTCTTGATGCTCAGATCTGGATTTGGGGCAAAACAGAGAAAGAAAAACGCCAGGATCATGTAGAGAGAGAGCGAGAGAGAGAGGGAATGAAAGAGAGAGAAAGGTGAGAGAGAAAATGAGAGTGAGAAGTAGAGAGAAAAAGACAAAGTAAGAAAGTGATAGAGAGATAGATGGATAAATAGAGAGAGAGAGAGAAGGAGAGAGAGAAAGAGAGAAAGAGGTCAGATCTGGATTTGGGACAAAACGGAGAAATAAAAACCCCAGGATCATGTAGAGAGAGAGAGAGAGAGAGAGGGAAAGGGAGAGAAAGAAAGAGAGACAGACAGAGAGAGAGAGAAAGAGTGGGAAAGGGAGAGAGAGAGAGAGAGAAAGAAAGAAAGAAAGAAAGAAAAGAGACATGAAGAGAGAAAGCGAGAGAGAGAGAAAGGTGAGAGAAAGGTGAGAGAGAAAGTAAGAGAGTGAGAAGTAGAGAAAAAGAGAAAGTAAGAAAGCGATAGATAGAGAGAGAGAGAGAGAGAGAAGGAGAGAGAGAAGGAGAGAGAGAAAGAGAGTAAGACAAGAGGTCAGATCTGGATTTGGGACAAAATAGAGAAATAACCCCAGGATCATGATAGAGAAGAGAGAGAGAGACAGAGGGTGAGAGAGAAAGAGAGAAGTAGAGAGAGAAAAAGAAAGAAAGAAAGCGATAGAGAGAAAGAGAGAGTGAGAAGGAGAGATGAAAGAGAGATCAAGAAAGTGAGAGAGCTGGAAAAAGAGAAAAAGAAAGAGATCAGATCTGGATTTGGGACAGAATGTTGAAGTCCAAACCCCAGGGTCAGTTAGAGCAGGTCAAAGGTCAGGAGGTCAGAGAGAAGGGGCCACGCTTTTACACACAAATTGAACTGGAGCAGGAAGTGCACTCGTGCTCACTTCCCTGTTGGGAGCGGTGGCATTGGCGAGTTCGACGTGTCCACAGATACAAACGTCTGAGGTCTGTTCTGTTCATTTCCTCTGCACTTTTCTGTGACAATGAAGTGAAACGACAAAAACAAGATCTGAAACTCAAGACGAAAGACGATCATGGACTCAAGTGAAGCACTGCACCAGAGTATTTATAGATGGACAGATTTAACCCGGAGAGAGGGAGGGAGGGAGAGAGAGAGGAGGAGGGAGGGGGAGGGGAGAGGAGAGGAGAGAGGGAGGAGGAGGGGAGGAGAGGGGAGGGGAGAGGGAGGGAGAGAGAGAGAGGGAGGAGGGGAGGGGGAGGGAGGCGAGGAGAGGAGAGAGGGGAGGAGGGAGGGGAGGAGAGGAGAGGAGAGAGGGAGGAGGGAGGGGAGGAGAGGAGAGAGGGAGGAGGGAGGGAGGAGGAGGAGGGGAGGAGAGGAGAGAGGGAGGAGGGAGGGGAGGAGAGGGGAGGGGAGGAGGGAGGGAGGAGGGAGAGAGAGAGAGAGAGAGGGAGGAGAGGGAGGGAGGGACGGAGGAGAGGAGGAGGAGGGAGGGAGAGAGGGGGGTGGGAGGAGGAGGGACGAGAGGAGGGGGGAGTGAGGAGGGTAGGAGGGAGGAGGCGAGGGAGAGGGAGGAGGGGAGGAGGGAGAGAGGGGAGGAGAGGAGAGAGGGGGGAGGGAGGGAGGAGGGAGAGAGAGAGGGAGGAGAGGAGGAGGGAGGAGAGGGAGGAGAGGAGGAGGGAGGGAGAGAGGGAGGAGGGAGGGGAGGAGAAGAGAGGGAGGGGAGGGAGGAGGGAGAGAGGGAGGGAAAGAGGGAGGAGAGGAGGAGGGAGGGAGGAGAGGAGGAGGGAGGGGAGAGGGAGGAGGGAGGGGAGGGAGAAAGGGAGAGAGAGAGGGAGGAGAGGAGGAGGGAGGGAGAGAGGGAGGAGAGGAGGAGGAGGGAGAGAGGGAGGGAGAGGCGAGGAGGGAGAGAGGGAGGAGAGGAGGAGGGAGGGAGGGAGGAGCAGAGAAGGGAGGGAGAGGAGGGAGGGGAGGAGAAGGGGAGGGAGGAGGGAGGGAGGAAGGAGGGAGGAGAGAGGGAGGAGAGAGGGGAGGGGGAGGGAGGGAAGAGAGGGAGGAGAGGGGAGGGGAAGAGAGAGGAGGGAGGAGAGGAGAGAGGAGGAGGGAGGGAGAGAGAAGAGAAAGATGGAGGAAGAAAAGTGAGAAAGAACTGGCAGATAGAGGGGGAGGGAGAGATAAGGGGAGAAAGGTGGAGGATGGAGGGCAAAAAAAAGAGAGTGTGGACAACGAAGCACTGAGATAAAGAAAAAGAGAAAAGACGAAGAACAAACACGAACCAGTAATTCAAAAATAATAATTGTCCTCTTTTAATTTCCTTTGAGAAAAATCTCATTGTGTGTTTGTGAATATTTAATGAGTTTAATTTAAGAAAATGGGACCAATCGTTTTACAAATACGTCGTTTAAAAATTTAGTTTTTTTTTTTATTTCTAAATCTTGAATATTTATAACTATAGTTTTTATACTGAAAACCTGAGAATTGAGAACACACAGTCTCACAGTGACACTGTGTGTGTGTGTGTGTGTGTTTGTGTGTATACTGTGTGTGTGTATATTTGTATAATTTGTGTAAAGGTCGTTTTTGTTCACTTTGTCTCTTGTTTCAGGCTCATATAAAGTTCCCTGTGGATTATCCGTATTCTCCCCCGACAATTCAGGTTGCCTCACCAAGATGTGGCACCCCAACATCTACGAGGTACACACACACACACACAACACACACACACACACACACACACACACACACTAGTATCACTCCCCTGTATCACACAAACCGACTCTGGGCTTTAAGTTCTGTTCTAATGTGACGCTGGAGTTTGGACTCCAGCGTCACATTGTTAGCATTTTAGCGTACACTGTTAGCATGTGAGCATGCTAACAGTGTACTTCCCTGATTCTGCTTCATAATTAGATGCAGACAGTACAGTGTACTAGTGCACTAGGGCTGTAGAAAGAAAATCGAGTTGGTGATTCACGGTGACACGGTCATCGCACGATGGTGATGGGTTCAGTTCAACAGCTCTGCCCGCCTCTTCACCCGAGTGTCCAAGGAACACGCGGCTGAGAGGTCACGACAACAAAGTCGATCATCGACCTCCGGCCTGGGGTGTCCTGGTGCCACGTGCACTGATGGACACCCATATGCTCGAACATGGTGTTCGTTTATGGACAAACACTGTGTCCAGGACAGAAGTCCAATAACAGGACACCGCTCGGGTTCAGATCACGGGAGGCCGTTCCTCCTCATCACCCTTCTCCAGGTTCACTGTCGTTTACCCCACATGGACGTTGGGAAGTCCTCCAGTAGATCAATGGACTCCAAGAAGGCCGGGTACTCTGCACTGCGAGACCACAGTGAGAGACCTGTCCCTGACCCAAAGGCACAGGGATGTGACCCTCTCGTTCACTGGAGTGTGAACTCCAACACACAAGCGGTCTGAGCTGTGGGGTAATTGAGCAGGGCCACACGACCTCCCACCTCCGCTCCCTGCGGGCAACGCCAGATAAATGGAGAGTCCAACCCCCCTCAAGGAGTCTAAGCTGTGTGTGGAGGTGAGGCCGACTATATCTAGTCGATAGCGTTCTAACCTCCTGCACGAGCTCGGGCTCCTTCCCCCCCAGCGAGGCGACATTCCATGTCCCCAGAGCTGGTCCTCCATGTCTGGAGATTCCGGTCGCTGAGGCCCCTGCCTTTGACTGGCGCCCAGATCTCCCTGCACCGGCCCCCTATGGATCCTCCTGCGGGTGGTGGGTCGGCACCAAGTCTCTCCTTCGGGCTGTGGCGAGGGGGAAGGCCTGGACCAGACGCTGTTGAGCGCCCACCCCAGGCCTGGCTCCAGGGTGGCCCCCTGGTAACGCCAAAAATGCATTTTATTTCATGCAGTTTTGTTCTTGTGAAGGCGAACTAACCATAATATTATACGTAATTATTTTCTCCCTCCCCCTCTCCTCTCCTCTCCTCTCTTCCTTCTCCTCTTCCTTCTCTTCCTTCTCTTCTCTTCTTTTCTTCTCCTTCTCTTCCTTCTCTCTCAGAATGGAGACGTGTGTATCTCCATCCTCCATCCTCCTGTAGATGATCCTCAGAGTGGAGAGCTGCCGTCAGAACGCTGGAACCCCACACAGAACGTCAGGTACAAACACACACACACCTGCAACACACACACACACACCTGTAACACACACACAACACCTCTGATTTCACTAGAGACAGTAAAAATGGACAGAGCTAACGCATTAGCCGCTGTGTTCCAAACAGGAAGTGAGCATAGCGGCTCTTCCAGCTCCATCAACTTTGGCTCCCATTGACTTACACTGGAATATTGTGGCTCCTCTCTCTGGACCTGCTGCTGTGGCCTCGTCATTTTGGTCTTAAAATGTTCTTCTGAAGCCGCGACACACAATCCCAGGGTTTTTATTTCAACGTTTTGTCTGTAAATAAATTCCTATTCATAATAAAGAACGTGGCTCCAAAACCACCCTGTAACTCCCGGCCTCAGTGAGCTTCATTTGACTGGAGCCGAACGCTGTGGGTGACGTCACCCGGAACACTTCTTTATTCAGTCTGTGGTTTAACATGTTTTTTGTCATTTGGCTCAGTCATAATTTGAGGTGAGATTTAAGGTTAGTGAAATGTGAAGTATTTGACTGAAGCAGAAGTCTGAACATGTCTGAGCTTCTCACTCACTACAGCTTGTTCTATTTGAATCAGAGCTGCTCTTCTCACTCTTCTCCTCAGATGTTTCTCCAAACTGTTCTCCTCAGATGTTTCTCCAAACTGTTCTCCTCAGATGTTTCTCCAAACTGTTCTCCTCAGATGTTTCTCCAAACTGTTCTCCTCAGATGTTTCTCCATGTTCTAGTCGTTTCTTCTCTGACCCTCTTTCTTCTCCAGTTCGATGTTCTTCATGGTGATACTCGTAGGTTTGGGCAGCGTCGCGTCGTCGTTTTGGTCCAAATGTAAAAAAACGCTCTGCTCTAGTGCAGCTGTCCACAGGAGGGACCACAGCCTGGTTTAGTCCTGGTTTAGTCTCAGTTTGGTTCTATCCATAGGAGGGGCCGCTTCATGTAAAATTTGAGTATTTTTTTCCCTATCTTTCATGTTTTTAATCTAATTTAAAGCTGCATGGCGTAACTTTTTGGTTGTTTCTATGGATACGTCATTGCTCTGCCTGGAATGTTCCACAGTGTGACATTAAACAGCTCTACTTAACATTTATTCAATTACAGGTGGTTTTATCGCCCAAAAATACCTAGAAAAACAGACATTCTGACTGTGAGCGGGGTCACCTCTCCACAGATCTGACCTGTAACTTGGTCTGGTTTGGTCTCCATGGAGATAGAAAGGTTTAATGCCATACTGTGGAACATTCCAGACAAAGCAACAACATCTCTATGGACATCACCACCAGAAAAGTTCCACAGTGGAGCTTTTCAAAGAGTTTTCTGGTGTGTTTTTACATTTTGTCTGTTTTGTGTTTCCAGGACGATTCTGCTCAGTGTGATCTCCCTCCTGAACGAACCCAACACCTTCTCCCCCGCCAACGTGGACGCCTCCGTCATGTTCAGGAAGTGGAGAGACAGCAAAGGGAAGGAGAAGGAGTACGCCGAGATCATCAGGTAAAGTACTACAGTACAAATACTACAAGTACTGCATCTGAGAGACAGCAAAGGGAAGGAGTATGCGTATGCAGATTTCTACAGGTGCAGATTGGTTGTGCCCTTGAGCAGGACACTCCCCTCCTCATCTGTATAAAGGTCGAGGGTCAGGGCCCTGCTGGTGTTTACTCTGACCCTTCTTCTCCTTCTTCTCCTTCTTCTTCTTCTCCTCCTCCTCCTCCTCGTCCACAGGAAGCAGGTCCTGTCCACGGCTGCTGACGCCGACCGTGACGGGGTCAAAGTGCCCCGGACTCTGGCAGAGTACTGCATCCAAACCCGGATGCCCTCCCAGGACTCCAGCTCGGACCTGCTCTACGATGACCTGTACGACGACATGGAGGAGAGCGAGGAAGACGAGAGCGAAGGAGAGAGCGTGGGAGGAGCCCAGGGAGGAGGACGAGTCTACGAAGATCAGGACGACTCTGGGAACGAGGACTCGTGATAGACAGAGGAGGAGGGAGAGAGGGAGGGGAGATGGAGAGGAGGAGAGAGAGGGAGAGGAGGAGAGAGGGAGAGGGAGGAGAGATGGAGAGGAGGAGATGGAGAGGAGGAGAGAGAGGGGGAGGGGAGAGAGAGGGGAGATGGAGAGGGGGAGGGAGGAGAGGGTAGGAGAGGAGAAGGGATGGAAGAGAGGGATGGATGGGAGAGATGGGGAGAAATGAGAGGGGATCTGTTACTGAGAGAAGAGGGAGAGGAAGAGAAAAGGATGAGAAATAAAAGAGAGGAGAGAGAAGACAGGACAGGAGAGGGTGAGGAGGAGGAAGAGAAGAGGAGGAGAGAGACAGATTTCTTCAGCATCGGCACGTGTTTCATTTGAGTTTCTGTTTCTGTGGAATCTTCACCGTTTGCCTTAAACTGCAGAGCGCCCCCTGCTGTCTCACTCTGGCACTACATCTCCACATTTAAAGATCCCATTTTCAGTTATTTCTTTTGCATTTCCTCTTGTTTTTAGCGCCGCTGGAACACAGAACTCCTCTAAACAGGATCCAATATCAAAAAAGAATAATTTTATTGTCAATTAAAATCCACAGAATCATGTTTTGTGGTTAAAAATTTTGTTTAAATAAAATGCAGCGAGTGTCCTAACCGTCCAATCAGGTTTATTCGTACGCTGAAGACTCCTCCCTCTTCCTCCTCCTCCTCTCTGTCTCATTCTCCTCTGTTTTACTTTGGCGGGTCAAATGTTCTTTCTGTTGTTTTATTTTGGCGAGGCTTCTAGGCAGTTTAAACCGCGGACTCTGATTGGTCGGATTTACCTCTGTTGTTTCACCAAATGTTCAAACAACTTTATGGTTTTATTTTGTTAAAGTCGCTGCTTTACAACTGGTGGGACCGAAAGTTTAAAGAGGGAGTATTACACAATTTTTTTATTTTTCTCTTTCTCTCATGTATTAACGTTGTTCCTTATCAAAAACCTGTCTGTACGAGGCTCCGCCCACAAGTCTACGTCCCCCATGCTCCCACAGTACGAGTCTGTACGAGGCTCCGCCCACAAGTCTACGTCCCCCAGGCTCCCACAGTACGAGTCTGTACGAGGCTCCGCCCACAAGTCTACGTCCCCCATGGTCCTACAGTACGCACAGAGAGGCTGAGTGTGTTGGGATAGAGCTCTGAAGGGGGAGAGCAAAGTGAGAGGAGATTGGTTTTGGGTGAATATAATATTTTCAAAACAATAAAAGGAACATGGTGACCTAAACATGACGTGTTACAGTTAAAACCAGGGCTTGTATCATTAAGAAGTTTCCGATACGATACAGACCTCGATACACAGGCCACGATACGATACGATATGTTTTTCGATACACTTTTGATTCGATACGATTCAGTGAAAAACAAAGGCTAAAAACCCCTGGCTGTGACACTAAAAGTCCATTAAGTCGGTGCAATGTGAAAATAATTGAGTAAAATGTTCCTAAAATACTCTTGGCGATACATTGATGTCGTATCATCAAATTAAACGATACATCGATATTTCAGTATTTTTGCACAGCCCTGGTAAATACGCCAGAGAAGTCACAAACCCCAGGTATAATACTCCCTCTTTTAAATGTTTTGAAGTACTGGTTGTAGTTAAGGATTTGAAGCCCTGGACTCTGCCTGACTCTTTCCCTGCTCTAATGTGATGAAATGTTCCGCAGTGGGGCTTTAATCCTGTTTAATCCTGTCTAAATTTGGACTAAACCAGGTCTAAACCCTGTCTTTTTATGTTTTTTTGTTTTTTTTTTCTTTTTCCTGACCCACCAGTTGTTAAATCAGTGACGTGTTTCCGTAGATTTTTTCCTGTTTTTTCTTTGGTTTGAGCTGGTTTTTTGCCTGTTTTTTTTCGCCGGTTACTGATTTCGTGTGACTCTGTTCGAACGGCACCAGGACTCGGAGGTGCCACGTAAACCACATCTTCACATCAAACCTTCTGGACTCTTTTGAGAGACCTGGAAATATGAAAAAAAACACACCCCAAAAATGACTGACGCGCCGTCTGTGAGCCTCACCTGGCGTTTGGGGAAATCTTAACTTCACTTTTGGACGATTTATCGCCAAAATAAAAGACGCTTCGATGGAAGATCCATAGGAGCAGAGAATGCATGACCGATTTTTGAAAAGCTGCAGATCCGTGGACGTAACCTCGTGTGTTTTTTGCCTTTTGAGAGTTTAAAAAAAAAAAAAAATCATCTTTTGTTTTTTGAATTTGTGAGTTTGTGTCACGAGTTGAAACATCACTTCCTCTTCTCGGCAGATTTCAGAATAAAAGCCTCACGCGGATGTAGCCATTGTCACAGAAATTTAACATTTATATATTTTGTTCATTTTTCTTCCATCTCTGTCATTTAGAAAAGAATATTTCAAAATAAAAGACGAAAAAAATTACGCTGCATCTGATCTGTGTTAGAACGTGGAGCTGTTTTGTTTCATTCACATGTTTAACTCACAAACCTGCAGATTTAACACGAGTTCTTCTCTCAAACTGAAAACACTCTGTTCCACCTTGTGATGTCATCATGTGGTGATACAGGAAGTGCTCCACTGTGTTTTTAAACTCCACACACCTTCACTAGAATCATTTGGATCATTTCAGTCCTGGAATTGCCAATCTCCACTGAACTAAAGGTAAAAGGAGCTGTTCACTTGAAAACTACCACTTGATGACATCACAAGGTGGAACAGAGCGTTTGGAGCTTTGGAGATGTAGACAGACTAATAATAAAGAGTTCCTCAAACATGTGAATGAAACAAACACAACTCCAGGTGTGTTTGAGGAGGAACATCAGGAGGAACATGTTTTAAAGCTCAGAGTCAGATCTGTGTTCTCAGGAGCTTTAAAACATGTTCTGAACAGACCTCAGGAGTCAGGGTTAGGGTCAGTGAGCTTAATGTTGGACCAGTGGAGATTTTAAGATCCTAAACACTTGCCTCGGGTGTCCAGACGTCCCTGTTTCCCCTGGACAGTCCCAGTTTTGAGTCCTGTGTCCCCTGTCCCCACAGATTTATACAAAACCAGTGATTTGTCCCAGTTTTATGCATGAAATGTCCCTATTTTTTTTTTTTTTACCAAAGGACTAAACTAAGACTAAACCAGGACTACATCAGGTCTAAACCAAGTCTAAAACAGGATTAAACAAATACTAAACCAGGACTAAAACAGGACTAAACGACTAAACCAGGACTACATCAGGTCTAAACCAGGACTAAAACAGGATTAAACCAGGACTAAAACAGGACTAAACCAGTACTAAACCAGGACTAAAACAGGACTAACACAATTTTTGCCTAATCTGATCCCCGCCAACACTAAAGAGGAGCATAAATTCTCATTTGTTTTGCCAAAATACAGAAATCCGTATTTGCGAATGACGATAAAGCAAAAAAACGTCCCTCAGGTCATGACCGACACGAGAATCCACAATGTTTCTCTATTTTATTGACACAAACCGTCCAGTTTAGACTTTTGAAAATCTGGTCCCTCCAATATTAAAAAAATGCTGACAGTTGTTGAATGAAATCCTTTGGTACAAACCAGGTGTTTACTCTGTTTTAAAGACACATTCTGCCCTAGACACACATGTACAACACCCCCAGTGTGACGTCACTATAAAGTATAGATGGATTTACAGCCGTTAATCAGGTTGTTGTTTCTCATAAATATTGAAAAGGAAAGAACTGAATAAAATGAACCGTTTTACACAAAAATCTGCACATTTTGACATATTCCTTTATTTTTCTCTTATTGTGATTTGGTGAGAGTTTGTGTCAGAACAGGTTTGTAGAGGCTAAACTACAGGGAGCAGCTTTTACATCTGGTTCCAAATCAGTTTTAAACCAGGACTAAACTGGGTCTAAACAAGGACTAAACCATGACTAACTTAGGTCTAACCCAGGTCTAACCCAGGTCTAGTCCAGGACTAACTCAGGTCTAAATCAGGACTAAATTTAGTCTAAACCCCGGTCTCACCCTGGTCTAAACCCGGTCTCATTTCTCAGCCGCTCTGGTTGAGCAGGTGCTGGTGAGCCGCCCGCAGTGAGTCCTGGAGGTCCTGGTAGCGGGCGAGGGCACAGGCCTGGTCCAGACGTGCCCAGCGGAAGTCCCTGTGCTCTGGGGAGAGGGCGACGGGCGTGTGGGGGTCCCGGAGCTCCGCCAGCCAGTACAGAACTTCCTTGTGTCGCCCACGGACCTCGTACCTCAGAGTCTGGACAAAACCCTGGACCACAGACAGATGGTCCAGACTCAGACCCGCCTCCTCCTGCGTCTCCCTCAGAGCTGTGGTCAGATCGTCCTCCCCGGGGTCCACGTGTCCTACAGAGAAGATCCAGCAGAACCAGAACCAGAACCAGAACCGGGTCAGAACAATGAACACCGATTATACTAGAAATACGATGTACTATAACTCTGGATTATACCCCCCGTGTGTCAGATGCCCTCCCTGTGTGTCAGATGCCCTCCCCGTGTGTGTCAGATGCCCTCCCTGTGTGTGTCAGATGCCCTCCCTGTGTGTCAGATGCCCTCTCCATGTCTGTGTAAAAGCTGCTGACCCTGTAGCTTAGAATGTAGTTTATAGGAGGACACTGTCGGCGTGAGGACACTGTCGGCGTGAGGACCCGGGGGGGGCATGTCTGTGCTTAGGAGGAGGGGGACCCTGTCGGCGTGAGTACCTTTTAGCGGGGTCCAGTGGTGCTCTCTGTATGCATTATATGTGTAGTTCTTAGGGGGACCCTGTTGCGGTGAGGACCTTTGAGGATTGTGTCTGTATTCTGTGCTTAGGAGGAGGAGGAGGACCCTGCCGGTGTGAGTACCTTTGGGCGGGGTCCAGTGGTGCTCGCCGTAGGATGTTTGCAGAAGGAGGAACTCGATGTTTTCAGGAGGAAGTCGCCTGAAGATGATGAAGCCGCAGGCCCTGAGCGCCATCTCCTGGACACGACCGACACTGCGCCAAAATCAAGACCCGTGACAGGTAAAAACACATCAATATCTCCATGGAGACGAGCGGAGACAGAGCCTCCACCAGAAAAGTTACACAGTACAGCTTTAACGATGAGTTCATACAAATGTCCTGACGGCGACAATAAAGTCTGAGACAAGACAAGAACCAGGACTAAACCAGGACTAAACCAGGTCTAAGCAAGGACCAACTCTGGACAAAACCTGGACTGAACCAGGACTGAACCAGGTCTAAGCAAGGACCAAATCTGGACTAGTCCAGGGCTAGACCAGGACTAGACCAGGACTAGACCAGGACTAGACCAGGACTAAACCAGGACTAAACCAGGACTAAGCAAGGACCAACTCTGGATTAAACCAGGACTGAACCGGGACTTTAACAGGATTAAACCAGAACTAAACCAGGACTAAACCAGGGCTAAACCAGGGCTAAACCAGGGCTAAACCAGGACTAAACCAGGACTAAACCAGGACTGTAAAAGGACTAAACCAGAACTAAACCAGGACTAAAAAGGACTAAAGAAAGTGCTCTCCATCCAGTTGTGACATTAATGTTTTGTTTAATACTTTTCGCTCAGTATTTTTGATTTTTCTCATTATTTGTGACACTTGGTGCAGTAAATGTCCCGGAAGTGTCTTTAAATGACTGACAGCTCATCTGAAGCGGATCTGAGCCCGGTTTAAACCTTTTTATTAATATAATAATAATAATGATCTACTAATTTAACCCGCTCTGAAACCTGCCCGTACTCGCCGTGGACCAGAACATTTGAATATTTAAATTTAATTCATTGTCGTTTCGTTAAAAAAATCTTTTCTGAATCAAAATGTGAAACTTACGCCAGGACCGGAGCGCACTCAAACTCTGTCCCACCGGAAACAAGCCTGAAG
>CM057087.1:18529140-18534140 GCA_029959045.1 Taenioides sp. WSHXM2023 | reverse complement strand
TGGTTTAGTCCTGGTTTAGTCCTGGTTTAGTCTAAGTCCGAGCACTTGTTTCAGTACTGAGATGTAAACGTCACAGAAGGACCCACGGCTCGTCTTGTGTGTAGAGTCATGTCTGTGGAGCGGCGCACAGAGGAGCAGCTGCACTTCGTGGGGAAAAAGGAGGATCTGATCTCGGCCCAGAGAACCGTCGTGAGTCTGGAGGGACGAGACGTGCTCATCCTCCACCACCAGGGGGAGCTCTACGCCATCGACTGCTACTGCTACCGTCAGTGTCCCGCGCAGCACCACAGCAGCTTTACTCAGACTCTGCGGCGGACGGGGGGTGACGCTAACCAGGGGCACTGCTCTGTCTGAGGCTCTTTTAGACTTTAATCTGAGTTTTATTTTAACAATCTGACCAGAAAGACCCGACTGACCTGAAGTCCAACTGAGCCGGTCTGAGCCGTTAAACACGTCCCTCTCAGATAAACATTAAAGTTGTTAGCATTAGCGTTAGCATTAACATTAGCGTTAGCATTAACGTTAGCCAGCATTTTTTCAGTCACTCTCACCTTTTAGTTGAAAATCAAACTCCTTACACTTTTTTATTGAATTTTCAGACAATCTTAACACTTATTTCACAGTTTTGCTCATGTGTGCGTTGCATCGTCTCCGTGGTAACTGACGGTAACTGACGTAGACGTACGCGTAGAAAACCCCCAGCACGAGGTCACCGCAGAGTCTCAGTATGAGCCGGAAAAATCAAAAGTGGAGTTGTGTTTTGTTTCATTCACACGTGTTTAACTCACAAACCTGCAGATTTAACACGAGTTCTTCTCTCAAACTGAAAACACTCTGTTCCACCTTGTGATGTCATCATGTGGTGATACAGGAAGTGCTCCACTGTGTTTTTAAACTCCACACACCTTCACTAGAATCATTTGGATCATTTCAGTCCTGGAATTGCCGATCTCGACTGAACTGAAGGTAAAAGGAGCTGTTCACTTGAAAACTACCACTTGATGACATCACAAGGTGGAACAGAGCGTTTGGAGCTTTGGAGATGTAGACAGACTAATAATAAAGAGTTCCTCAAACATGTGAATGAAACAAACACGACTCCAGGTGTTTTTGAGGAGGAAACATCGATACAAATAAAGAAACAGAAACAAAAGCTTCACTCTGAGCTGTTTTTTTTTTCTGTTTTTATGATTTATTAAATTATTTTATGAGTTTTTTATGTTTTATTTTGTGTTAATTTTTATTTTGTGTTTTGTTTCAGACGCAGGAAGTTCTCTGGAGACCGGGGACATCGAGGTAAAAAAAACCTGAGAAGAACTTTGAACCAAAAAACAGAAAATAACTAAAAGGCGTTTCATAAACCTGCCGAGTGTCAAGGTTTAAAATACACATTCATTTAAAGCTGCAGTGTGTAACTTTTCTTTAACCCCCCCGTTTCTTCTGTTTTCTCCTCTCTCTATCCCTCCTTTCACCTCCTCTCTCCTTTTCTCTCTCTCTCTCTATCCCTCCTTTCACCTCCTCTCTCTCCTCATCCTTCACTTTCCCTCTCCCCCTTTTCTCTTCTCTCTCTTCTTTCTCCTCTCCACCTCCTCATCCTCTCCCTGTTTGTTTTCTCTTTCCCATTTCTCCCTCCTGTTCTTTCTCTCTTTCTTTTTCTCCCTGTTTCCCCCTCCTCTTTACTCCTCTCTTTCTGTCCCTTCTGTTTTCACTCCTTACTCTATCACTTCCCCCTCTTCTCCCCTTTTTTCTTTATCCATCTCTCTCTTGTCTCTCTCTCCTCCTTCTCCTCTCTCTATACTCTTTTATCTTTCTTGCCTTCTCCTTCTGTTTTTCTCTCTCTCGTCCTTCTCTCTCCCTCTCCTCCTCTTCCTCTCCTCCTCTCCTCTTCCTCTCCCCCCTCTCCTCCTCTCCTCTTCTCTCTCTCCTCCTCTTCCTCTCCTCCCCCTCTCCCTCTCCTTTCTCTCCTCCTCTCCCTCTCCCCCTCTCCCTCTCCTCCTCTCCCTCTCCTCTTCTCCTATTCTCTCTCTCCTCCTCTTCCTCTCCTCCTCGCCCTCCTCCTCTCCTCTTCCTCTCCCCCTCTCTTTCTCCTCCTCTCCTCTTCTCTCTCTCCTCCTCTCCCTCTCCTCCTCTACCCCTCTCCCTCTCCACCTCTCCTCTTCTTCCTCTCCCCCTCTCCCTCTCCTCTTCTCCCACTCCTCCTCTCCTCTTCTTCCTCTCCTCCTCTCCTCTTCTTCCTCTCCTCCTCTCCTCTTCCTCTCCCCCTCTCCCACTCCTCCTCTCCTCCTCTCCCTCTCCTCCTCTCCCCCTCTCCCTCTCCTCCTCTCCCCCTCTTCCTCTCCTCCTCTCCTCTTCCTCTCCCCCTCTCCCTCCCTCCTCACCTCTTCTTCCTCTCCTCCTCTCCTCTTCTTCCTCTCCTCCTCTCCTCTTCCTCTCCTTCTCCTCCTCTCCTCTTCTCCCACTCCTCCTCTCCTCTTCTTCCTCTCCTCCTCTCCTCTTCTTCCTCTCCCTCTCCTCCTCTCCTCTTCTTCCTCTCCTCCTCTCCCTCTCCTCCTCTCCTCTTCTCTCTCTCCTCCTCTTCCTCTCCTCCTCTCCTCTTCCTCTCCTCCTCTCCTCTTCCTCTCCCCCTCTCCCTCTCCTCCTCTCCTCTTCTCCCTCTCCTCCTCTCCTCTTCTCCCACTCCTCCTCTCCTCTTCTTCCTCTCCTCCTCTCCTCTTCTTCCTCTCCCTCTCCTCCTCTCCTCTTCTTCCTCTCCTCCTCTCCCTCTCCTCCTCTCCTCTTCTCTCTCTCCTCCTCTTCCTCTCCTCCTCTCCTCTTCCTCTCCTCCTCTCCTCTTCCTCTCCCCCTCTCCCTCTCCCTCTCCTCCTCTCCTCTTCTTCCTCTCCTCCTCTCCTCTTCCTCTCCCCCTCTCCCTCTCCTCCTCTCCTCTTCTTCCTCTCCTCCTCTCCCTCTCTCAGGAGTTGGACCTTCGTCTCTGCATCGTTTGTCCCAAACACAAGTACAAGATCAGCCTGTGTGAGGGGGAGGGGCTTTACCGCGCCCGTGACCACACCCAGACTCCGCCCACTCAGACTCCGCCCACTCAGACTCCGCCCACTCAGACTCCGCCCACTCAGACTCCGCCCCCTCTGCGCTGGTTCTCTAAAGGCGTCAAGCAGCGGGTGCACTCCCTCACCGAGGTCCAGGGGGCGCTCTACCTGCGCCTCTCCACCGCCGGCTACGTCGAGTCCGACTACTTCCAGGGCGAGCGAGGGAAGGTGGAGAGAGAGAGGGCGGCGGCGGCGGACAAAGGGGGCGGGGACAGGGGGGAGGGGGAGGAGCCAGAGCAACAACTTTAAAAACTTTAAAAGAATCAAATAAAAGATGAAAATGAAGCACGTGTTTGATTTTTCAGAAAAAACGCAACGGACAGAGTTTTGGAACAACAAGACAAAATCTTATTTTTGTTTGTTCACTGAGACATTTGGGTTCAAGATCAAATGATGAGTGAGAGACAAGAGTTCAGAATGAAGCTTTAATTCCCTGGTATTTACATCTCCATGTTTTAAACACCTCAGGACGTACCAACGTCTGTTTAAACTCATCCATTTTTCAAGTGACAAAACTATTGGAACATGTGACACGGGTGTTTCTCGTTGTCCAGGTGTTTCCTTTAAGGTTTGGTCGTTCAAACATTAAAAAGCTCTGCAGGACTCGTCTAAACCAAACTGAAACCAGAGTCTACGGGAGAAAAGCCATTTTGAAACTGAGAAAAGAAGGAAAATCAATCAGAGCCATTGGACAAACACTGGACATAACAAGAAGAACAGTTTGGAAAGTCCTGCAAGAGAAAGAAACTCCTGATGTTCTGAGTAACAGACGTCGAACAGTCAGCCAAAGAAAACAACAGCAGTTGATGACAGAAATATTGTGTGAGCTGTGAAGAAAAACCCCAGAACAACAGGAAGTCAAATCACCAACGACCTCCACAGTTCAGGGGTGGAGGTCACAATCCACTGTTCGAAGATTCCGAGAGCAGAAGTACAGAGCCACACCACAAGATGCAAACCTCATCAGCAGGAAGAATTGGAAGATCAGACTGGAATTTGCAAAGAAGAACAGAGATGAGCCGCACAAGTTCTGGAACACAATCCTCTGGACTGATGAGACCAAGATGAAGCTCTACCAAAGTGATGGAAAGACCAAAGTGTGGAGGAACAAAGGAACTGCTCATGATCCGAAGCAGAAGTTCATCTGTGGAGCACGGTGAAGGTCATGTCATGGGCGCTTCTGGAACAGGTTAATTCAGTTTCATTGACGATGTGACTGATGATGGAAGCAGCAGAATGAATTCAGAAGTGAACAGAAATATTTTGTCTGCCGATGTCCGGAGAAACGCACCAAAACTAACTGGAGGAATTTCATCAAGCAGCAGGACAATGACCCTCAGCACAGCCACAAAACAAAGGACTTCATCAGGGGAAAGTGGAAGGTTTTAGACTGGCCCTGTCAGTCACCTGACGTTAACCTGACAGAACCTCTTCACCTCCTGAAGAGGAAACTGCAGGAGAAACTCCCTGAAACAAACAAGAACTGAAGGAAGCTGCGGTAAAATCCTGAAACAGCGTCACAAATGAAGAGTCCGACAGTTCGGTGTCGATGGTCGAGGCTTGAGGCAGTTACTGCAGAAAGAGTTTTGTCTCCAAATATTACATTTTATTTACTTTAAGATCTTTTGTTCCTTCATTTTTGCTCATCTAAAAATGTTGTGGTGTAAAACAAACGCTGATAAATCCTGAGATGTTTAACACAAACGTAAATACCAGGAAATTAAAGCTTCATTCTGAACTTTTGTCTCAGACTCTTTTTGATCTTCAGCCCAAAGTCTGTGTGTGTGTGTGTGTGTGTGTGCGTGTGTGTGTGTGTGTGTGTGTGTGTGTGTGTGTCTGTTTGTGTTTTCACATTTACACATGAAAGTGTTTGTGAGTCCACACTGTACTAAACACTGACCTCTGACCCTTTAA
>CM057087.1:18450564-18529040 GCA_029959045.1 Taenioides sp. WSHXM2023 | reverse complement strand
AAAAAATAAAAAATAAAAATAAATTTCACACACACACACACACATACACACACACACACACACACACACCCACACACACCCACACACACCCACCCACACACACACACACACTATCGGTCCCAGCCCTCACCCGCAAGCACACCCACACAAGTAAACCCATCAGATACACGCATAAGGGCTGGGCACAGATTGCAAGTAAGTAAGGAAACGCCATCACAGAAGCCCTCCGCACCAGGGGGGCGGCACACACACTGCAGCCACCAGGCAATGGCGCCGGGCACCCAGCCGAGGCGCGACCAAAAAGTCAGCCTCAGTCCAGGCACCCAGAACCAAGCACCCAGCCAGCCACAGGCAAAGCGCCCACCCCCGGTACAGAGGGCTCCCGCAGAGGAAACACTGGAAAGTCCAAAAAGACTGCAAAGGCCATGGACAAGAACATAAAATGGCCTAAAACAAATACAACTAAAACACAAATAACTATAACCAAAGGCAGTAAGAGCAACAAGCTATCTAAAAAGCTAAACTAAAAAGGTGGGGTCTTGAGCCTGCTCTTAAAAACATTAACATTCTCTGCGGCCCTGAGGTCCTCCGGCAGACAGTTCCAGAGGTGAGGGCCGTAAAACTGAAATGACGCCTCGCCTTAAATCCTTAAACCCTTAAACCCTTAGACCCTTAAATCCTTAAATCCTTAGACCCTTAAATCCTTAAACCCTTAAACCCTTAGACCCTTAAATCCTTAAATCCTTAAACCCTTAGACCTTTAAATCCTTAAACCCTTAGACCCTTAAACCCTTAAATCCTTAAACCCTTAAACCCTTAGACCCTTAGATCCTTAAATCCTTAAATTCTTAAATCCTTAAACCCTTAAACCCTTAAATCCTTAACCCTTTAAAACCCTTAAACCCTTAAACCCTGGTCTGGCGCGACGAACACCAGAGCTCATTCCAAGATGGCCGCCGTTGTCAGAACACACCACAGACTTTATAAATCACACAGGAAGTGAGCGCGGGGGCTCTTCCAGCTCCATCGACTCTGTAACCTGCTGCTGTGGCCTCGGCATTTTGGTCTTAAAATGTTTGTATTATCCCGCTCCAATCCTGGGGGTTTTATTTCACTATTTTGTCCATAAATAAATTCCTTATTCCTGTTACGGACTCGGCTCCAAATTCGCTCCTATAACCGCTGGCCTCAGTGAGCTTCATTTGACTGGAGTTGTGACGCTCAGAGCACTTCTACGAGACGGACGCAAAACTAGAGATTTAACCAAACCATGGCTTTAACTTTTTTAATTCAGTTCTGTTACTGTTGAGCAGCCACTTGATGGCGCTCTACAGCTCTGTGTATTTAATATGGTGAAAACTTGTTGCTATAAAAAATCTTATTTCTTTAAAAAAATCAAACCAACTCTCTTGTATAAAAAAAATGTAAAGAGCGTCTGTTGATTATAAAAGTGAAAACGTGACTTTTGGTGGACGTTTTTGGAGATGCTCACGTGTCCCGAAATGGTGGCCGTCGTGTCGGTACGGCGGGTCAGAGCTGCACTTCTGTGAGAGTTCTCTGAGTTATTTTTGTCTCATTAATATTCACAAACGCAAACACTCATTGGTTTGTTCATGTGTTTTGATTTCCACAAATGCAAATTTAATCTTTGTAACTCGTATTTTGGTCTTTACAAACAGATGTGTATTTGTAAATTTATCTTGTTCATTTGCAAAAAAAAAAAAAAAAAACATTTGTAAAACTGAAAATTCTGTTTGTAAAATGTGATTTGCATTTGTGGATCACCAGTTACACGAATTCACAAATTCACAGATTCCACAGATTTCCTCCATGACGTATTTTTGAGACTCTTTTTAAGAATCCACAAACAGAAACAGACGCACAAACAGCCGACAGATTCACTTACACAGGCGTCCACTAGAGGGAGTGTGTTATGCTAACACACATGCTAACCATGTGAATGCAACGTATTTTTATTTTTTATTTTTTTGCAAATGGAAAAAGATACATTTACAAACACCATTTATAAAGACCCAAAATATGAGTTCTCTCCTCTGTCCTCTAACCTCTGTCCTGGTCTCCTCTGTCCTCTGTCCTCACGCGGTGTAACAGTAGTAGTAGCAGTAGTAGTAGTAAGTAGTAAGTAGTAGTAGTAGTAGTAGTAATAGTAGTAATATTTGTGTTTTTCATGCACTTTCAGTTGGAGTACTTCATGATCCAGTGTCTGAAACACAAAGGCCAAAGATCGTCACGAGAAACGCAGAGGAAACAAAACTGCACGACCTCCGACCCCCGCACCTCGAGCAGCCAGGTGAGAGAGAGAAGAGAGAGAAAGAGAGAGAGAGAGAGAGAGGAAAGAGGGGAGGAGAGAAGAGAGGAGAGAGAGGGAGGGGAGAGAGGGAGGGAGGGAGGAGGGAGGGAGAGGAGAGAGAGAGAGGAGAGAGGGAGAGAAAGAGAGAGAGACAAAGAGAGCAAGAGAGATAGAGAGACCCCTACAGGTGAGAAGAGAGAGGGGAGAGAGAGGAAGAGAGAGAGAGAAGAGAGAGGGGAGAGGAATTAGAGAGGTAAAGGAGAGGGAGAGAGGAGGGAAAGGGGTGCAGAGAGAAGAGAGAGGAGAGCGAGGAGAAAGAGAGGAGTGGGGGGGGATTAGAAAGGAAGATGAGAGAGAGGGGAGAAGGAAGAAAGACAGAGTGGGAAAGAGAAACAAGGAGGAGGAGGAGAGGAGAAAAAAGAGAAAGAGAAACTACGGAGAAAAAGAGGAGAGAGAGGAGGAGTGGGCTTGTGTAGTCACCACTGCTCACACACAGACTGTAGAGAGAAATGAAAGAAGTGAACGACTTGAGTGTGACGTCCTTCTCTCTTCCCTCTCCTCTGCCCTCCTCTCTCTCTCTCTTTTCTCTCTCTTTCTCCCTCCTCTCTCTTCCCTCCCTCTCTCTCTCTCCCTCCCTCTCTCTTTCTCTCTCTCTCTCTCTCTCTCTCTCCCTCTCTCTCTCCCTCCCTCTCTCCCTCTCTCTCCCTCTCTCTCTCTCTCCCTCTATCTCCCTCTCTCTCTCTCCCTCTCCTCCCCTCCCTCTCTCTCCCCTCTCTCTCTCCCTCTCTCTCTCCCTCTCTTCCTCCCCCTCCCTCTCTCTCTCTCCTCTCCCTCTCTCTTCTCTCTCTCTCTCTCTCTCTCCCTCTCTCTCTCCCTCTCTCTCTCCCCTCCCTCTCTCTCTCTCCCTCCCTCTCTCTTTCTCTCTCTCTCTCTCTCTCTCTCTCTCCCTCTCTCTCTCTCTCCCTCTATCCTCCCCCTCTCTCTCTCCCTCTCCTCCCCTCCCTCTCTCTCCCCTCTCTCTCTCCCTCTCTCTCTCCCTCTCTCCTCTCCCTCCCTCTCTCTCTCTCCCTCCCTCTCTCTTTCTCTCTCTCTCTCTCTCTCTCCCTCTCTCTCTCCCTCCCTCTCTCTCTCTCCCTCCCTCTCTCTCTCTCCCTCCCTCTCTCTTTCTCTCTCTCTCTCCCTCTCTCTCTCTCTCCCTCTATCTCCCTCTCTCTCTCTCCCTCTCCTCCCCTCCCTCTCCTCTCCCCTCTCTCTCTCCCTCTCTCTCTCCCCTCTCTCCTCCCCTCCCTCTCTCTCTCTCTCCCTCTCTCTCTCCTCCCTCTCCTCTCCTCCAGCTCGTCTTCCTCCCATCCGTGTGGAGGAGTCCTTCGTTCTGTCAGGACCTGCAGTGGTTGCTGGAGCGCGGCGTGCAGTTTTGCTGATGTGGCGTTCTTCAGTTCAGACTCGGGGCAGGAGCTCGGCTGGGGTCACGCCGCCGTCCTGTGTGCGGCCAGCCCCTACTTCAGGTCGCTCCTGCTGGGACCCAAGACCAGGTCTGGACCCAAGACTGGACCCAGGACTGGACCCAGGACTGGACCCAGGACTGGACCCAGGGACTGGACCCAGGACTGGACCGGGGAACAGACACCAGAGACCAGAGACCAGGACAGAACTGGGACTGAACCAACACCAAAACAGTCCAAGGTCTAGACCAGATACAGTAACAGACAGAACTGGATCAGGACCTAGAGGTTTGTGGTTCAAGGCTGTCGGCGCAGATGAGCAGCCACACTTGTGCCTGTCTGCCTCGGGGCGGCTGTGACTCTCTCTCCCTCTCACAGGGAACGGCCTCAGTCTCGATGCGTGTGCAGAGACTCCGCCCCTCACGCCCTCCGAGACCCCGCCCCCCACGTGCTCCGAGACCCCGCCCCCCACTCGCTGATGTCATGCGAGGCCGCCATCGTAGAGGACACGCCCCCTCGGCAGACGGACGCGCTCCTGAGCTCCGCCCGCCTCTCCAGACTCGTGGTCAAAGATCCTCTGCTCTGTGTGTGTCTGTGGGAGACGCTCATGTTCATCTACAGAGGTAAAGCTGGACTAAACCTGGACTAAAACAGGTCTAAACCTGGACTAAACCTGGACTAAACCTGGACTAAAACAGGTCTAAACCTGGACTAAAACAGGTCTAAACCTGAACTAAACCTGGACTAAACCTGGACTAAAACAGGTCTAAACCAGGACTAAAACAGGACTAAACCTGGACTAAAACAGGACTAAACCTGGACTAAAACAGGTCTAAACCAGGACTAAAACAGGTCTAAACCAGGACTAAAACAGGTCTAAACCTGGCCTAAACCTGGACTAAACCTGGACTAAACCTGGACTAAACCTGGACTAAAACAGGTCTAAACCTGGACTAAACCTGGACTAAACCTGGACTAAACCTGAATTAAAACAGGTCTAAACCTGGACTGAAACAGGTCTAAACCTGGACTAAAACAGGTCTAAACCTGGACTAAACCTGGACTAAAACAGGACTAAAACAGGTCTAAACCTGGACTAAAACAGGTCTAAACCTGGACTAAAACAGGTCTAAACCTGGACTAAACCTGGACTAAACTTGGACTAAACCTGGACTAAAACAGGTCTAAACCTGGACTAAACCTGGACTAAACCTGGACTAAAACAGGTCTAAACCTGGACTAAAACAGGACTAAACCTGGACTAAACCTGGACTAAAACAGGTCTAAACCAGGACTAAACCAGGTCTAAACCTGGACTAAAGCTGGACTAAACCTGGACTAAACCTGGACTAAAACGGGTCTAAACCTGGACTGAAACAGGTCTAAACCTAGACTAAACCTGGACTAAACCTGGACTAAACCTGGATTAAACAGGTCTAAACCTGGACTAAACCAGGACTAAACCTGGACTAAAACAGGTCTAAACCAGGACTAAAACAGGTCTAAAACTGGACTAAACCTGGAGTAAACCTGGACTAAAACAGGTCTAAACCTGGACTAAAACAGGACTAAACCTGGACTAAACCTGGACTAAAACAGGTCTAAACCAGGACTAAACCAGGTCTAAACCTGGACTAAAGATGGACTAAACCTGGACTAAACCTGGACTAAAACAGGTCTAAACCTGGACTGAAACAGGTCTAAACCTGGACTAAACCTGGACTAAACCTGGACTAAAACAGGTCTAAACCTGGACTAAACCAGGACTAAACCTGGACTAAAACTGGACTAAACCTGGACTAAAACAGGTCTAAACCAGGACTAAAACAGGACTAAACCAGGACTAAAACAGGACTAAACCTGGACTAAAACAGGACTAAACCAGGTCTAAAACAGGACTAAACCTGGACTAAAACAGGTCTAAACCTGGACTAAAACAGGACTAAACCAGGACTAAACCAGGACTAAACCAGAGGAAGAGGGTAGAGAGATGGAGAGAGGGATAGGGATGGAGAGATGTGGAGGATGTGATTCTCAAACCAAAGTCAAACTTAAAGAGGAACAGCATTGGAACATGGAGAACGTGTTTTTATTTTTAAGAATACTTCCTCTTTTAAAAATTTGAGTGATTTCCTGACAGACCTCTTCCTGCTATAATGACGCCTGACCTCTGACCTGTGACCTCTGACCTGTAACCTGTGACCTCTGACCTGTGACCTGTGACGTGTGACCTCTGACCTGTGACCTCGCTCTGTCTCTGGTGTCTCAGGGGCATGGGAGTGGGAGCACCTGCAGGAGGCGCTAGAGGAGAAGCTAAAGAACCCTCTGGCCGTGGCTCAACTTCTGGAGAGGATCAGATCTCTGCTGGGGCGAGACCGGGTAATCCTCTGCACCACTGCTCCTCTGCACCACTGCTCCTCTGCACCACTGCTCCTCTACACCTCTGCTTCTCTACACCACTGCTCCTCTGCACCACTGCTCCTCTACACCTCTGCTCCTCTACACCACTGCTCCTCTGCACCACTGCTCCTCTGCATCACTGCTCCTCTGCTCCTCTACACCACTGCTCCTCTGCACCACTGCTCCTCTGCACCACTGCTCCTCTGCATCACTGCTCCTCTACACCACTGCTCCCCTGCTCCTCTGCACCACTGCTCCTCTACACCACTGCTCCTCTGCACCACTGCTCCTCTACACCACTGCTCCTCTGCATCACTGCTCCTCTACACCACTGCTCCCCTGCTCCTCTGCACCACTGCTCCTCTACACCACTGCTCCTCTGCACCACTGCTCCTCTACACCACTGCTCCTCTACACCACTGCTCCTCTGCTCCTCTACACCACTGCTCCTCTACACCACTGCTCCTCTGCACCACTGCTCCTCTACACCACTGCTCCTCTACACCACTGCTCCTCTACACCACTGCTCCTCTGACTCTCTTCTGCTCCTCTGCTCTTAGACTTTAGTCTGAGTTTTATTTTAGCCCAATCTGATGATAAAGACCCGAATGACCTGAAGTCCACCAGGTGAGCGGATCTGAGCTGTAAAACACGGCCCTCTGAAGAACATGACAGACATCAGCTAGCATTAGCATTAGCATTAGTATTAGCATTAGTATTAGCATTAGCCTTAGTATTAGTATTAGCGTTAGCATTAGCATTAGCATTACACTTTAACACTATAACACTTTAACACTATAATACTATAACACTTTAACACTATAACACTTTAACACTTTAACACTATAACACTATAACACTATAACACTACTGCTGTTATTCTGTTATACTGTTATACTGTATATATTTAGATGTATATGTGTATATATGTGTGTGTAGAGCCAGCTCCATACTGGTGTAGTGTTATATCAGACTTATATTTGTGTATATATGTTTGTATATATGTGTGTGTGTGTGTGTGTGTAGAGTCTGCGGGACACGCCCAGCTCCATAGTGTTCTAATGTTATATAACACTTATATATTTGTATATTTGTATATATATGTGTATATATATATGTGTATATGTGTGTGTGTAGAGTCTGCGGGACACGCCCAGCGCTCGTGCGGCTCAGCTCGGACCCCAGACTCTGGTCAATCTGTTCAACTCCCCCCTGTACTCTGACGTCATCTTTATGGTACAAGGTACAAGTACTGCAAATACTATTAATACTATGAATACTAGTAATACTACAAAAACTGCAGCACTAATGTTACAGACAGTACTGTACCAATACTCCAACTTCTGCTACTACTGCAGTAGTAATACCACATACAGCACTATCAGTACCACAAGACACAAATACCACAAATACACAAATACTACAAATGCACAAATACACAAATACTCATTATATAAACTCACTTGTGACTTTCACTTTTATATTTGTTGCTGTTTACGCACAAAGAGCAAATTTAAAAGTTTGATTTTAAATAAAGGTGATGTCACTGGTTTGTTTTCGTCGGGTCATATTTACATAATCGTTTGTGTAAAAAGATCACATATATAAATATAAATCATAATTGTACGTTTTGTGTAACAGAGTGTGTCCCTCGTTCACTGTTCACAGTTTAAACATCTCTCATGTGTTGCGCCCCCTGCAGGCAGCGTGCTCCCGGCGCACAGGGCGGTGCTCGTCGCTCGCTGTGATGTCATGGCAGCCATGTTTAGCGGTAAATACGCCGAGGCACGCAGCCGCGTGGTGCCCATCCACGGCGTCTCCTCTGACACCTTTCTGTCCTTCCTGGAGTACCTCTACACTGACTCCTGCTGTCCAGGTGAGGAACTGCACTGTGGGACTAAAGTTGTACCGCGGAACTTTTCAGGCAGGCGGTGTGACACCTGCTTATCTCCATGGAGCCGTTATTATTACTCCTTTCTGGACACTCAAGGACGCCTTACAACAATAAACAAATACAGAATAAAAACAGACAGTTAAAGGTTTTGTGGAGGTTTTTCTTTTGTTTCAAATTGTTGATGAAAGTTCAAAACAGCGTTACAGAGACGCAGGAGCTTTGGAATTATGATGAACAGGAAAAAAAAGAATGAAAATCCAGATAAACATTAGCCAATAGATAATGAGTTGACCTCATTGGCTGTTTGGTTGTCAATCAAACTCCCTACGTTTCTACCCCCTTCACCCACAGTATCTGGGTGCACTGGTGTGTCTGAGTGTGGCTCCTGATGTTTGAGCCTTGAGGTGGAAAAGCGCCGTATAAAAACGAGACCACTGACCATTATTACGAGCTGGTTTCAGTCTTAGGATCTGGCAACCCAAAGTGAAGTGCCAAACGCAAAACACAAAATGTACATTAATAAGTTTTACATCCTTCGTAAAGTTGTTTTTAATAATGTGAATAAACGAGCTTCACTGTATTTCTCAGGAAAAACATTTTATTTGGACAGAACTTCACCTGTGAGACACAGACAGTTGAACCGCTGTAACAGACGTGACTCGTGAGTCATCCTCACGAGGGTTGTGGCGCGGCCGTGGAATCTCAGGAGGAAAAACACTTCTCAGACCTGTTCCACGGCACTTTGTTTCTACTTTCACAGAAAAACCAAAGAACCTCCCACAAAACTGCACCGTGAACCTGACCTCTGACCTCTGAACTTCAGTGAAACGTGAAACCAAAACACCAAATCTACAGCTACAACTCGGAGCATTTTTAGCTCAGAGAGTTTAGAACGTTGGGACAACAGGCCACGGTCTAGAAACCTGACGATCATTTGACTTCAACTGTCTCACCTGTGTCACCTGTGTCACCTGTCTCACCTGTGTCACCTGTGTCACCTGTCTTACCTGTGTCACCTGTTTCACCTGTCTCACCTGTGTCACCTGTGTCACCTGTGTCACCTGTCTCACCTGTGTCACCTGTCTCACCTGTGTCACCTGTCTCACCTGTCTTAGCTCAGGTTAAACTGGAGGATTCTGATCTGTGCTCGTGTCATTTCTCTCTGGTCGAACTCTAAAATGAAAACTTCCTGAATGTCCAGTGGAGCTTTAGTGTTGACAGATGTTTGAACCATAGACTGTATTTATAAATGGACAGAGCTAATGCACTAGCCAGCGCTTTCCAAACAGGAAGTGAGCATGGGGGCGATCCGGCTCCACGGACTCTGGCTCCAGTTTAGTTTGTGTGTATAAAGCGTGGCCCCTCTCTCTGTACCTGCTGCTGTCAGGCTCCTCACTCTGACCTTTGACCTTTGACCCTCTACATGACCCTGGGGTTTGGACTTCAACATTTTGTCCAAAATCCAGATCTGAACATTAAGAACAGACCAATCAGACGCCTTCTTTCCCCGAGGTCGCTCCCAGTAGCTTTAGCAACAGGTTTGATTGACAGCGTTGCTAAGCGCCCGCCCCCTGCTATCTTCAACAACCTCGGTCCTGATTGGCTCTTTGGTTTTGTGGTGGGATTTCTAAATGTGGGACTGTGCTCCAAATTAGCCAATATAACTGCTAGCCTCGATGAGCTTCATTTGGAGCTGAACGCTGTGGGCAACATCACACTCAGTCCACTTCTTCACACAGTCTATGGTTTGAACACAGTCAGATTTCACAGAGGAGTGACAGCAGGTCCTCCTCGGTCAGCAGATCCTCCAGCCCAGTCAGAGCCTTTTCACAGATCTGCAGCGCCTCCAGGGGGCGCTGTGCAGAGGCCAGATCATCGAGGCGCACCTGGAGCAGGAGCAGCTGGCTGGGGTCCCGCCCGAGGGTCCCGTACACACGCCTCAGGCCAGACAGCGCCTGGGTCACGGGTCTGAAGAGCTGAAGGAACTCTCTGTACGCCTGCAGGAGCTTCGCCTCCACGTTCAGACCCGCCCCTGGACCTGCCCCTGGACCTGCCCCTGGACCCACCCCCGGACCCGCCTCCAGACCCGCCCCTCTTTCCAGATTGGTTGTTCTTTTCACTTCACCGGAGAAGACGGTCAGGCTAAAGGGGGTAAAGAGCATCCCCCTGGCGCTAGCCTCCAGGGTCGATTGGTCATTCCTGCTCCTCTGCCCACACTGTAGCGCCCTCTCCTGGCCGCTCTCGAGCGCCCTCTGCTGGCCGCTCTCGAGCGCCCTCTGCTGGTTGATCTTCTGACCGGCACGTCTCATTCTCTCCATCAGGACGTACATTTGGCCCTTGTTGGACTCGCAGATTCTGAGAAAGTTCTGGATGGGCATCTGGAGTAGTCTGCGCTGGTCGCTGCTCAGCCTTGACTCCATGTTTCTGCTTCTGTCAAATGGAAAAAGATGATTTCAAAAAGATGTTTTTCAGACGGTAAAAATCAGGAACAGAGACTTTACATTTTTATGCCCACCAGGCTATAGCAATGTGTATTAAAAGGAAACAAGACCACCAAAAACAACCAAAAACAACCAAAAACCACTAAAAACCACCAAAAACAACCAAAAACCACCAAAAACAACCAAAAACCACTAAAAACCACCAAAAACAACCAAAAACCACCAAAAACAACCAAAAACAACCACAAACCACTAAAAACAACCAAAAACAACCAAAAACAACCAAAAACCACTAAAAACCACCAAAAACAACCAAAAACAACCAAAAACCACTAAAAACCACCAAAAACAACCAAAAACCACTAAAAACCACCAAAAACCACCAAAAACAACCAAAAACAACCAAAAACAACCAAAAACCACCAAAACTGTCTCTTGTGTCAGATGTCCACCCACAGACGGCTCCATCGACTCATTTGGTCTTCAGATGTTGGTTTGAACCCGACCTGCCTGATCCTGGAGTTTTTATTTCATTGTTTTGTCCCTAAATCAGTTTATGAACATTAATATCAGACCAATCAGGTGCTTCCGTTAGCAACAGGTTTGATTGACTCCCTGCCAAACCAGCGGTGTGAGCGGGAAGGGGCGTTACCTTCAACAACCTGGCCTCTGATTGGCTCTTTGGTTACTATGATACTCGCGGCCTCGATGAGTTTCATTTGGAGCCAAACGCCGCGGGTGACGTCACACTCCCTGAATCTTTCACTTCTTTATAAAGTAAAATGGACACTGCAGTTTTGTAACGGGGAAGTCAGCGCACTTTAGAAAGTCGTTTTAGATCATATTATATCAATAACATTTTAGATCTTATTTTGGCATTTTAGTTCATATTTGTTGAAAATCAGACTTGTGTCTGTCCCGGCCTCTTCAGGATCAACTACGACCACGACATTTGAATTTCTGGGTTGGACGACACTCTAAAAATTCTAAGATCGGCGGCCGATATTGATACCAGTATCGGTACATCCCTATTTTCAGGTTGGGGTCCACCCCAAAGCTATTGCTTTGCCTGTAATGTTCCACAATATGGTATTAAACTTATATAAGAACTATTCATTCATTTTTATAACTCAAAAACACCTTTAAAAACCTTCTGACTGTGAGTGGAGTCGCCTCCTCACAGACCTCACCTGTAAATCGGCCTGGTGGTGTCTCCTGCTTGTTTCTATGGAGACTGAAAAGTTTAATGCTACACTTTGGAATACTGGAGGTAAAGCGATAACATCTGCATAGAGACAAGTAAGTGTCGGACCCTCTGCCAGTAAAGTTACACAGTGCAGCTTTAAAGTTTCCCTCATGAGAAAAAGAACACGACTCACCTGTGCGTCCCGGAGGTGCACTGAGCACGCTCAGTCCGCTCCTGCTCTTATTGTGCTGGACACGCCCCTCCTCTGGACACGCCCCTCTCCTGGACACGTCCCTCCTCTGGACACATCCCTCACATGAAACTTTTCCCATGACTTCAGAGCAGCTTCATGTGTTTGTAAAGACGCCTCATGAAACAGAGTTCAGGACGGTGTGTTGGAAACAGCTCATGTTACATTCCAGAGTTTTTTGTGAATACTGCAACGTTCCCATGGCAACGCTGCTCATCATGAGACTGGAAAGGCCCAAAACATGTCCTGAACATGTCCTGAACATGTCCTGAACATGTCCTGAACAATACTTAAAGCAGAGCTATTCTGGGAACTGGACTTTTCAAATGTTTCTCCAAACTGTTCTCCTCAGATGTTTCTCCAAACTGTTCTCCTCAGATGTTTCTCCATGTTCTAGTCGTTTCTTCTCTGACCCTCTGAAGTTGGATTTGGACTGATTCATGTTTGAGAGCCATTTTGTCGATCTCTGCTCCTCTGTCTCTCCTCCTCCTCCTCTCCTCCTCCTCTCCTCCTCCTCCCCTCCTCCTCTCCTCCTCCTCTGCTCCTCCTCCTCTCCTCCAACTCCTCCTCCGCTCCTCCCCTCCTCCTCTCCTCCTCCTCTCCTCTCCTCTCCTCCTCTCCTCCTCCTCCGCTCCTCCTCCTCTCCTCCTCCTCGTCTCCTCCTCTCCTCTCCTCCTCTTCCTCCTCCTCCTCCTCTCCTCCTCCTCCTCCTCCTCCTCCTCTCCTCCTCTCCTCCTCCTCTCCTCCTCCTCTGCTCCTCCTGTCCTCCTCCTCCGCTCCTCCTTCTCTCCTCCTCTCCTCCTCTCCTCCTCCTCTCCTCCTCCTCCTCCTCTCCTCCTCTCCTCCTCCTCTGCTCCTCCTCCTCCGCTCCTCCTCCTCTCCTCCTCCTCCTCTCCTCCTCTTCCTCCTCCTCCCCTCCTCCTCGTCCTCCTCCTCTCCTCCTCTCCTCCTCCTCCTCTCCTCCTCCTCCGCTCCTCCTCCTCCCCTCCTCCTCCTCTCCTCCTCCTCCTCTCCTCCTCCTCTCCTCCTCCGCTCCTCCTCCTCTCCTCCGCTCCTCCTCCTCCGCTCCTCCTCTCCTCCTCCTCTCCTCCTCCTCCTCTCCTCCTCTCCTCCTCCTCTGCTCCTCCTCCTCCGCTCCTCCTCCTCTCCTCCTCCTCCTCCTCCTCTCCTCCTCTCCTCCTCCTCTCCTCCTCCTCTCCTCTTCTGCTCTGTTGTGTTTGTGTTATGTGACTGGACCAGTTCCACAGAGTCGTGTGAATTTTCCAAACTAGACGTTATTATCTGTGCAGTTCACCTCCACACAAAGCTCCACAAACATCCTGCTCCAACAGACTCCAGCTGCAGCTCACAGACGAGAGGAGGAGGAAGAGGAAGAAGAAGAGGTGAAGAAGTGCAGGAGGAAGAGGAACTAAACCACTGACGGGAAAGAACTGACCTGTGTTCAAATGTTCCTCCTCCTCACAGACCTGGAGTTGTGTTCGTTTCATTCACATGTTTAACACACAAACCTGCAGATTTAACACGAGTTCTTCTCTCAAACTGAAAACACTCTGTTCCACCTTGTGATGTCATCATGTGGTGATACAGGAAGTGCTCCACTGTGTTTTTAAACTCCACACACCTTCACTAGAATCATTTGGATCATTTCAGTCCTGGAATTGCCGATCTCTACTGAACTAAAGGTAAAAGGAGCTGTTCACTTGAAAACTACCACTTGATGACATCACAAGGTGGAACAGAGTGTTTGGAGCTTTGGAGATGTAGACAGACTAATAATAAAGAGTTCCTCAAACATGTGAATGAAACAAACACAACTCCAGCTCTGTTTTTGAGGAGGAACATCAGAACATCAGAACATGGGGTCGGTTTGTGATTCTGAAGCTTTAAATTCCGTTTGACTTCTTCATGTTTTTTTCATTCCTCCTCGGTTTGGTGTTTGGTGGAGTTTGGTGGTGTCAATCACACTTTTACATCAGGTCAGTGTCGGTTTGTGGGAAAAAACCAAAAGTCCAGGACGTGTGTGTGAGCTGTAAAACCGGATCCCTCTGCTGATGTCATCACAGGAAAAGTCCAAAACACAGAGACACTTTAGGCCCAGGGAAGGACTTTACTGACACTTTAAACCTTCATTTCACTAAATAAAGCCGCGCTCTTTTATTCGTACGAGTCTGATCACATCTATAGTGAACTTCAGACACGCTTTTTACACTTGTTTACATTATGGTTGCTATGGTAACAGTTATGGAATTACCTCTGCGTACGTCACATGACCTGCTGCTGCGCCCAACCAGGAAGTGACATGATCAACACGATTTTCAAATCAAATCTTAAATATGATGTTTAACTATGTTGAACTGAAATGCTCTAACGTGTCACTTTAGGTTCCGGAAGGTTCTGCTCTGTCCTGAAAATGGGACTTTTTTAGTATCGATACCTGTGAAAAATGAAGATCTAATATTGATCGCAGCTTTATCGATTAGTAATATCGATTAGCATCAGGTTTTGGATACTCCTCCCGTCCCGAGTCTCTGTTCATCCTTTTGTTTATTTTAGTCTGGGTTTGTCCTCAGCCTCGGTGCTTCAGGCCATGGCGGTGCTCGTCTGCGCAGAGATGTACCAGGTGAAGCGTCTGCAGCACCTGTGTGAGGTGTGCGTCTGCGCGTACCTGCAGAGCATGCCCAGTCGAGAGCTGGCATCTACGGGCATCAGTGTGGTCCGACTGCTGCGGAGAGCCAAGGTCAGTGCTCCTGCCTGCTCCTGCCTGCTCCTGTCTGCTCCTGTCTGCTCCTGTCTGCTTCTCTGCTCTTCTTCTCTGCTTCTCTCCTCTCCTTCTCTCTTCTTCTGCTCCTCTGGCTCTCCTCCTCTCCTCCTCTCCTTCTCCCATCCTCTCCTCCTCTGGCTCTCTGCCTTTGCTCTTCTCCTCCTCTGCTCTTCTGCTCCTCTCCTCCTCTGCCCCTTTTTCCTCTCCTCCTGTGTTCCTCTGGCTCACCTCTTCTGCCCCTTTCTCCTCTCCTTCTCGGCTCCTGTCCTCTCCTTCTCTTCTCCTCTGCTTCTCTGGCTCTTCTCCTCTGCTCTTCTCCTCCTCTCCTCCTCTCCTCTCCTCATCTGGTCCTCTTCTTCTCTGCTTCTCTAATCCTCTCCTTTCCTCCTTCCTCTCCTCCTCTCCTCTCCTCTCCTCTCCTTCTTTGCTTCTCTCCTCCTCTCCTCTGCTCCTCTGTCTCTCCTCCTCTGGTTCTACTCCTCTCCTCTGCTCCTCTCCTCCTTTGCCCCTCTCTCCTCCTCTCCTCTGCTCCTCTCCTCCTCTGCCCCTCTCTCCTCTCCTCCTCCTCCTCCTCTCCTCCTCTCCTCCGTCTCTTGTGTAATAGTTTTATTCTCTCTCTTCAGTGTCATAACGCAGAGCAGTTGTACGTTTGGCTGCTTCACTTCATCGCGAATAACTACCTGATCTTCAGCCACAAACCCGACTTCCTGGAGCTCTCAGGTCAGTGGGACGTCCCGAAACAAAACTGCATGTACTGTGTGTCATGAAGGTCTGACTGACGCAGAGGAGGAGCAGGACAAGGTCCAGAGGCTCATGTTTATGGTGCAGAGGATGAGGTGGTGCAGAGGCTCACATGTGTTCTCTGTGTGTTTTGGTGCAGAGGCTTACAAGTGTTCTCTGTGTGTTTTGGTGCAGAGGCTCACATGTGTTCTCTGTGTGTTTTGGTGCAGAGGCTCACATGTGTTCTGTATGTGTTTTGGTGCAGAGGCTCACATGTGTTCTGTATGTGTTTTGGTGCAGAGGCTCACATGTGTTCTCTGTGTGTTTTGGTGCAGAGGCTCACATGTGTTCTGTGTGTGTTTTGGTGCAGAGGCTCACATGTGTTCTCTGTGTGTTTTGGCGCAGAGTTCTCTGTGTGTTTTGGTGCAGAGGCTCACATGTGTTCTCTGTGTGTTTTGGCGCAGAGGCTCACATGTGTTCTCTGTGTGTTTTGGCGCAGAGGCTCACATGTGTTCTCTGTGTGTTTTGGCGCAGAGGCTCACATGTGTTCTCTATGTGTTTTGGCGCAGAGGCTCACATGTGTTCTGTATGTGTTTTGGCGCAGAGGCTCACATGTGTTCTGTATGTGTTTTGGCGCAGAGGCTCACATGTGTTCTCTGTGTGTTTTGGCGCAGAGGCTCACATGTGTTCTGTATGTGTTTTGGCGCAGAGGCTCACATGTGTTCTCTGTGTGTTTTGGCGCAGAGGCTCACATGTGTTCTGTATGTGTTTTGGCGCAGAGGCTCACATGTGTTCTCTGTGTGTTTTGGCGCAGAGGCTCACATGTGTTCTGTATGTGTTTTGGCGCAGAGGCTCACATGTGTTCTCTGTGTGTTTTGGCGCAGAGGCTCACATGTGTTCTCTGTGTGTTTTGGCGCAGAGGCTCACATGTGTTCTCTGTGTGTTTTGGCGCAGAGGAGGAGCGGGACACGGTGGAGAGGCTGCGGTGGCCGTCCAGAGGATACCTGCAGGAGCTCAGCGAGTATCAACAGAAGAGACGCAAACTGCGCAAGTCCAGATGTGCGGTCATGTGACCTCTGACCTCCTCATGTGACCTCTGACCTCACCACGGACCAATCAGCTGTGAGCGCCGAGGTCAGCTGATCCAGGACACTGAAGTCATGTGACTCGATCGCTGCAAAAAATGAAAATCCAGTTCTCAAAGTTTAAACGACTTGAATTCAGAATATTTTAATTTTTAATTTTTAAAGTTTAAAATTTCAAGAAACACAGAAATATAAACCTATAAATCTGTCCCAAAAACTAGAAAAAAGAAAAATACTGCCGATAAAAACTATTAAAGCTTCAAGTATCAAAAGTATCGAAAATCTGATCCTAATCGATAAAGCGGAAAAACCAGGACTAAACCAGGACTAAACCAGGACTAAACCAGGACTAAACCAGGACTAGCTCTGTGTAACTGGTAACTGGTGGAGGATTCACTAACCTGCTTGTCTCCGTGGAGATGTTTTTGCTTTGCCTGGAATGTTCCACAGTGTGGCATTAAACTGATGATCTCCATGGAAATGAGCAGGTGACACGGCCCCCAACCGAAAAGTTACACAGTGAACCTTTAACGCACGAGAACCTACAGAATACCAAAAAGATCCAGAAACATGAACTCAAGTCTTTCAAACTTTGGTCAGAGTTTTTGCAGTGAAGGCGGTGATCATGTGACCGCTGTGTGATCATGTGACCGCTGTGTGATCATGTGACCTGCTGTTTCTGTTCCTTTGGGCAATACACTGCTGCGACTGAGGAATCGCACCGGCAGCTCAGACCCAGAGCGGCTCTAAGGACAAACGGACTTTAACTGTCGACATTATTCAAACTTAAACATATCTGTGTAACATATCTGAACGGAGCGACGCGATTGGTCCAGACGGGTCATGTGACGGCGGCTGAATCAGGAAGTGCTCCGTTGGCCTGTAGGGGGCGTGCAGTGGCTTCGGTGCCGCGCTCAGAATCTCACTCATGACCTGTGGCTTTGTGATGATGAAGCAGTATTGTAGTTTGACAGATTTTAAACCGGATGCCCTTCCTGTTGTGACTGAAGCAGCAGTGAGGGTTTAAAAGTGTCTTGCTCAGAGACACAAAGGCACTGTGTTTTTAGCTTAAACTGGCTCTGGCTGCAACTAACAGAGGAAGGCAGTACTCAGATACAGTTACTTCAGTAACTTTGAGAGTACTTTTCTAGCAGAATACTTAGTTACTCGTACTTGAGTAACATGTTTACTGAACAGTACTTTTACTTGAGTAACATTTGTAACACTTTATAATAAAACATAACTACAAAATGTTTATGAACCATTAACGAATCATTTACTAACAGTTACCTCCTCATTAACAAGTTAGTAATAATTGTGTTATTACCAAAAGTGTTATTACTCATTTATAAAACATTTAGAAATATTTAATTTGCGTTTATTTATTTGTATTTATTTTATTTTATTTGACTTTGTTCTAATGTCGTTTCCTCGTCACAAACACCTGGAGTCGTGTTAGTTTCATTCACATGTTTAACACACAAACCTGCAGATTTAACACGAGTTCTTCTCTCAAACTGAAAACACTCTGTTCCACCTTGTGATGTCATCATGTGGTGATACAGGAAGTGCTCCACTGTGTTTTTAAACTCCACACACCTTCACTAGAATCATTTGGATCATTTCAGTCCTGGAATTGCCGATCTCCACTGAACTAAAGGTAAAAGGAGCTGTTCACTTGAAAACTACCACTTGATGACATCACAAGGTGGAACAGAGCGTTTGGAGCTTTGGAGATGTGGACAGACTAATAATAAAGAGTTCCTCAAACATGTGAATGAAACAAACACAACTCCAGGTGTTTTTGAGGAGGAACATCTGAACATCAGAACATGACTTAACCTCACAGGGGTCAGTGTTTGTGATTCTGGAGATTTAAAACACTAATGTTAAAGAGAAAAAACAGTCTGTGCCACGTTCAGCTTCAGCCTCAGCTTCACCCTCAGCTTCACCCTCATCTTCAGCCTCATCTTCACACTCATCTTCACCCACAGCTTCACCCTCAGCTTCACCCTCATCTTCAGCCTCAGCTTCACCCTCATCTTCAGCCTCATCTTCACCCTCATCTTCAGCTTCAGCTTCAGCCTCGTACATGTGGAATGAGGAATGTTTTGGAAATTGATTCCTGATATAAACATTTACACAGGATCTGTAGTTCTGCCTTATTATAAAGTGTTACCGTAATGTACCAAAAATAATTTTACAGTCGATTCCTCTTGGGAGCTGCAGCCCTGGAACCGGTGACCCTGTGGTTGGAGGGTGAGGTCCTGGACGCGGCGCCGTTTTGTGAATCCTCCATTTTGTGTGAATCGTTTTTAAAGAGGCGTAGTTCAGCCGGTGCACGACCGACATCTGCCCTCGAAACTCAGGGATTACACACCACAGCTTTATTTTTATTTTTATTTTTATTTTTATTTTTATTTTTATTTTTATTTTTATTTTTATTTTTATTTTCAAACGTCACTCTTTAGATTCATTTTCATTTCAGCCGATGTTTGTTTTAAAAAGGTTTAGTCCAGAGGTGGAACTTTTCTGGTGGAGGCTCCGTCAAACGCTTTTCTCCATGGAGATGTTACTGCTTTGTCTGGAATGTCCCACGGTATGGCATTAAACCTTTCTATCTCCATGGAGACCAAACCAGACCAAGTTCCAGGTCAGATCTGTGGAGAGGCGACCCCGCTCACAGTCAGAATGTCTGTTTTTCTAGGTATTTTTGAGCTCTAAAACCACCTGTGATTGAATAAATGTAAAGTAGAGCTGTTTAATGTCACACTGTGGAACATTCCAGGCAGAGCAGTGACATATCCATAGAAACAAGCAGGTGACGGACACTCAACCGGAAAGTTACACAGTGCAGCTTTAAAGGAGCGGTGTGCATCCTGCTCTTTTACTGTTTTAAAAGGTTTTACAGCCCGATCTCTGATTAGATTCCAGCTGTACAAAGTAAAATAACTGATCACAATTTTGTTTTAACTCTGTTTTTTTAAAGGTGCACTGTGTAACTTTCCATGGATACGTCACTGCTCTGCCTGGAATGTTCCACAGTGTGACATTAAACAGCTCTACTTTACATTTATTCAATCACAGGTGGTTTTAGAGCTCAAAAATACCTAGAAAAACAGACATTCTGACTGTGAGCGGGGTCGCCTCTCCACAGATCTGACCTGGAACTTGGTCTGGTGTGGTCTCCGTGGAGATGGAAAGGTTTAATGCCATACTGTGGAACATTCCAGACAAAGCAACAACATCTCCATGGAGAAAAGTTACACAATAACACTTTAAATGTATTTATTAGTTTGAACGTTATCGTCTGTTTTTCCAGAGGTGGGACTCAGACTCAGGACTGAGACTCAGGACTCAGGACTCAGGACTCAGGACTCAGGACTCAAGACTCGGACTTGGACTCGGGACTCGGGACTCGGGACTCGGACTCAGGACTCAGGACTCAGACTCGGGACTCAGACTCAGGACTCAGACTCAGGACTCAGGGATGCAAATACAAAGGAACAGCAATTTAAAAGTGAACAAAAAAGATGGTCCAAAAGTAAAACTGTGGTCCAAAGTGAGAAAACGAAACGTAATTTAAAAATGAAAAAACCTTTTGGCTCTAAGATCTGCCACATCTCCAGTCCTGTTCTTCTCCAAAACACCAAACATCTCACCATAAGATTACACCATTATGACATTTTTACACGCTTAGGCTCGTTTAAAATCTGAGCTGGACAAAGACGAGCTTTTGGTACCAACATTTAAAGACTTGAAATGACTCGAAGCTCCAGACAGAGACTTGGACTTGACTCGGAGCACAAAGACCTGGTCCCACCTCTGCTCCCCTCACACCTGTGTCTCCAGAGCTTCACCTGCCGACAGAGACACGTCCAGGTTCTTCTCAGCCTCAGTTTATGGACAGGCTCATGTGAAGCTCAGAACCTCCAGAAGTCCACAGGCTCAGGACTGGTGCAGGAGAGAGTCATGTGACGCTCATTTTGCGTTCTGATTGGATAAAAAAAACACCAAGGAGAAGAACATTCCTCAGTAAAAGTTCTATTTGATGTTTCCGTCGTTTCTGGAGACACAGGTCTGAATCTGACAAACGACTCCTTTAAAACGTTTCCTCAGTTTCGTTTTGTGTTTTGTGTTTTGTGCGTCACAGTTGTATACTTCAGCATACTTCAGTCAGAATATTACTGTGAGATCATGAGCAGTGGCAGAGTGGTTAGTCTCACAGCGAGAAGGTCCCTGGTTCGACTCCCGCGCCGGACCTTTCCGTGTGGAGTTTGCGTGTTCTCCCTGTGTCTGTGGGTCTCACCATCCGCCAAAAACAGGCAGAATAATCCTCCAGTACTTATGACCGGGACCAGGCAGTAGTAGTAGTAGTAGTAGTAGTAGTACACCAATAGAATATTCTTATTAAATACAAAGAAATATGTCCTGTATATTCTGCAAATTAAAAAGAACAAAATTATGGATTCACAAATGTAAAAAAGCCACTGTACGAGAGAGGAGCAGAGGAGGAGCAGAGGAGGAGCAGACGGTGCAGAGGAGGAGCAGATGGAGCAGAGGAGGAGCAGGTGGTGCAGAGGAGGAGAAGAGGAGGAGCAGAGGAGGAGCAGGTGGTGCAGAGGAGGAACAGAGGAGGAGCAGATGGTGCAGAGGAGGAGAAGAGGAGGAGCAGATGGTGCAGAGGAGGAGGAGAAGAGGAGCAGATGGTGCAGAGGAGGAGGAGAGGAGCAGATGGAGCAGAGGAGGAGCAGAGGAGGAGCAGGTGGTGCAGAGGAGGAGCAGGCGGTGCAGAGGAGGAGCAGACGGTGCAGAGGAGGAGCAGATGGAGCAGAGGAGGAGCAGGTGGTGCAGAGGAGGAGCAGAGGAGGAGCAGAGGAGGAGCAGGTGGTGCAGAGGAGGAGCAGGTGGTGCAGAAGAGGAGCAGATGGAGCAGAGGAGGAGCAGGTGGTGCAGAGGAGGAGCAGAGGAGGAGCAGAGGAGGAGCAGGTGGTGCAGAGGAGGAGCAGGCGGTGCAGAGGAGGAGCAGACGGTGCAGAGGAGGAGCAGATGGAGCAGAGGAGGAGCAGGTGGTGCAGAGGAGGAGCAGAGGAGGAGCAGAGGAGGAGCAGGTGGTGCAGAGGAGGAGCAGATGGTGCAGAGGAGGAGCAGAAGAGGAGCAGATGGTGCAGAGGAGGAGAAGAGGAGGAGCAGGTGGTGCAGAGGAGGAGAAGAGGAGCAGATGGAGCAGAGGAGGAGCAGAGGAGGAGCAGGTGGTGCAGAGGAGGAGCAGAGGAGGAGCAGGTGGTGCAGAGGAGGAGAAGAGGAGCAGATGGTGCAGAGGAGGAGGAGAAGAGGAGCAGATGGAGCAGAGGAGGAGCAGAGGAGGAGCAGGTGGTGCAGAAGAGGAGCAGAGGAGGAGATGGTGCAGAGGAGGAGGAGAGGAGGAGCAGATGGAGCAGAGGAGGAGCAGAGGAGGAGCAGGTGGTGCAGAGGAGGAGCAGAGGAGGAGCAGACGGTGCAGAGGAGGAGTCTTTTCTGTTTTGGTTCTTTCAGGTCAGGACTCAATGCAATAACACGTGTCTCTCTTGTCGTTTTTCGAGCCGCGCTGCCTCACTCGTTCTTTTGACGCTTTAATCCAAACCTGATTTCTTGGTGCTGCTTTGGTTCTGCCACAGGGGGCACTGTGGCTTCACTGTGGAACATCAGCCCTTTAACAGGGTCCAGACCGGGTCCAGACGGGTCCAGACCTAGTCCAGACCTAGTCCAGACCTGGTCTAGACCGGGTCCAGACCTAGTCCAGACTGGGTCCAGACCTAGTCCAGACTGGGTCCAGACCAGGTCCAGACGTAGTCCAGACCTGGTCCAGACCGGGTCTAGACCTGGTCCAGACCGAGTCCAAAACTGGTTCAGACCAGGTTCAGCGGTTCAGACATCTGTGGTCCTAAAGCTGCACTGTGGCACTTTTCTGGTGTAGAGTCTGCCACCTGCTTGTCTCCACGGAGATGTTATTGCTTTGCCTGGAATGTTCCATGGTAGAGCCTTAACTCAGAGCTGTTCTTCAGACTGTTCTCCTCAGATCTTCAGACTGTTCTCCTCAGATCTTCAGATTGTTCTCCTCAGATCTTCAGATTGTTCTCCTCAGATCTTCAGACTGTTCTCCTCAGATCTTTCTCTCACACGTTTATTTGATTACAACGTTTTTGTTGCTAAAAATACCGTGAAAATCTTGCGTTCTTATCGTGACTGGGCTCGCCTCTCCACAGAGATGACCTGGAGCTCAGCCTGGTGGTATCAGCCTCTTACAGTGAAACATTCTGGGCAAATCAATGACATCACCATGGAGACAAGCAGATGGCAGACCCTTCAGCAGGAAAGTCCCACAGTGCACCTTTACATGTTCGTGAGCAGTCGGCGTCGCGTCGATTTTCAGCGAGTTTTGAGGTTCTTTGTAAAATATTTGAAACTTAAACTTTTCTTAAACTCGTCTGATCCTGTGAGTGGTTAGTCCCTCGCCTCACAACCAGAAGGTTCTGGGTTCAAGTGACACCAGCACATTTAAAGTCCCTTGGAGATTCATTTAAAGAGGAGGAGGTATTCTGCTTTTTCCCTCGTTGTTCCTCATCACAAACCTGAAGAGGTTTTAGAGTCATCCATGTTTGAGTCATCTAGAGATCTCTCCTGGGCTCTATTCAAAACTCCTTATGGTTAGCAGTACGAGTAATACCCCACAGAGGTATCCCTCTGTAATACTCCACAGAGGTATAATACTCCCTCTGTAATACCACACAGGTATAATACTCCCTCTGTAATACCCCACAGAGGTATAATACTCCCTCTGTAATACCCCACAGAGGTATAATACTCCCTCTGTAATACCACACAGGTATAATACTCCCTCTGTAATACCCCACAGAGGTATAATACTCCCTCTGTAATACCACACAGGTATAATACTCCCTCTGTAATACTCCACAGAGGTATAATACTCCCTCTGTAATACCCCACAGAGGTATAATACTCCCTCTTTAAGTCAAATTTAAGTCTTTAATTGACATAGTCTGGAACCCTGTGGAACCTTTGTCTCCACGGTGACGCGATGCCGGCTGTGCGTTCATTTCCTTTCGTCATTGGTGTTTTTTGTGTAAATGTAAAAACGAAATATTCAACACAATATTTAGCCTCACAAAAAGTTTTATTTCAAATTCAGAAAAATTTAAAAGAGAAAAACTGAATCTGCTGAAAAAACAGTTTCAATAAATGAGTTTTAGAAAATGTTTTGTGTTCATTTTATTAAGAACCAAACCAGGACCAAACCAGGACCGAACCAGGACCGAACCAGGACTAAAGCAGGACTAAAGCAGGACTAAACCAGGACTGAACCAGGACTGAACCAGGACTAAACCAGGACTAAACAAGGACCAAAAACCAGAACCGTGGTGATCGGAGCACTCGGGGCTGTAACCCCCAAACTGGAGGAGGTCACAGCAGATCCAGGAGAAACATCAGACATCTCAGTCCAGAAAAGTGCAGTACAGGAACAGCAAAGACACTGCAAAACTCTCAAACTCCCAGGCCGTCCAACTATCGTCCAATAACCCGCGTCTCCACAACATGGAAACTCCTGTCCGGCATCATCACGGCGAAGATAAATGGGCACATGGATCAATACATGAGCACAGCACAGAAGAACATCGGCAAAAACACCAGAGGAGCCAAACACCCAACTCCTGAACTCCCAAACACCAAACACCGACTCCTGGTTGACCGAACAGTGACTGCAGAACCCGTCAGACCAACCTGTTCACGGCCTGGACTGATGCCCCACACGGATCACTGAGAGCCTCAATATCCTCAATACCACCCCCGGATCACTGAGAGCCTGGAGGGTGAGGGAGACCAACCCCGGGGAAGGTGAGGAACACATTTATTTTTTATAAATTTGATTTAAAAAAATTAAAATAGAAAAAATGAAATGCGAGTCGTCCTGTGTCAACAGAGTCCTCAGTTGAGTTCAGTTCATTTGGTTTTGGGCTTTACACAAACTGCAGTCTCCATGGTGATTTAACACCATCATTTACTAAAGTCTTAGCGCCCTCTGTCTGCGGGATCAGGAACTGCAGTTAAAATCTGCATTGTGAAACTTTCTGTTGGGGGTCCGTCACCTGCTTGTTTCCATGGATACGTCACTGCTCTGCCTGGAATGTTCCACAGTGTGACATTAAACAGCTCTACTTTACATTTATTCAATCACAGGTGGTTTTAGAGCTCAAAAATACCTAGAAAAACAGACATTCTGACTGTGAGTGGGGTCACCTCTCCATAGATCTGACCTGGAACTTGGTCTGGTTTGGTCTCCATGAAGACAGAAAGGTTTATTAATGACATACTGTGGAATGTTCCAGACAAAGCAATAACATCTCCATGGAGACAAGCGTTTGACGGAGCCTCCACCAGAAAAGTTCCACAGTGCAGCTTTAAACCACTCCCCTTTATAAATGTAGAAATAAAACTTGTACGTTTTAAACCCAAATGAAGCACAGACACACGTGATCTGCTGCAGAAGCTTTTATTGTTTCAGGACGAAGCTCAGAGCCTGTCAGCACCTGTCACCACCTGTCAGCACCTGTCAGACCAACTTTAGGGGAAAAAAACATATAAAATCGAGAAGAATTTCACCCAAAAGTTTTCCTTTGCATCGCTCAAACTGAAACTGAACACATCCTGGGGTTACCATGGAGACGCTGAACAGAAAGAGGCGTTTTCTTAAAGCTTCAATACGGCACATTACACTGAGAACTCAGACATCGAGAATAAAACCTGGAAATACAGAAATTCAGGGATGTTTCTGATGAAGTTAAAAAAAAAAAACCTGAATTCACAATATTTAAATTTAATAAATGATGAGTAGATTTAACTAGACAATTCTTACATTTTTATTCCTGATTTGAAAAAAAAAAAAAAAAAAAAAAATTGCCTTTGTTGTCAATTGATCAGAAATATTTAAGTGTTTTAATCTGATTGGCCCGTAGTTTTTATATTTTTCTCTTGTTAAAAACTCAACTGAACAAAATTGTGAATTCAAGTCATTTTATCTCATTTTGTTTCACGAGAAAAAGTCAATTTTGAAACAATTTAGAAGTTTTAAAAGCTGCATTGTTTAACTTTTCTGGTGGTGATGTCCAAGGAGATGTTATCGCTTTGTCTGCAGTATGGCATTAAACCTTTCTATCTCCATGGAGACCAAACCAGACCAAGTTCCAGGTCAGATCTGTGGAGAGGCGACCCCGCTCACAGTCAGAATGTCTGTTTTTCTAGGTATTTTTGAGCTCTAAAACCACCTGTGATTGAATAAATGTAGAGTAGAGCTGTTTAATGTCACACTGTGGAACATTCCAGGCAGAGCAGTGACGTATCCATAGAAACAAGCAGGTGACGGACCCCCAACCAAAAAGTTACACAGTGCAGCTTTAAGAATTCTACAATTATGATTTAAAATTCTGTAGTTTTTTTTTTTTTTTTTGAGAATTTTAGCATCAAAAACAAAAACTCTTCAGACGTGATTCCTTTAATTTTCCACATTTCACTGGAATTTCACAGATTTTCAAATTTACAGATGTTGAACCAGAAAATGTCACATTTCCAAACAGCGGCGTAAACAGGTTTCCCTTTTTTAAATAAATATTCTAAATAAGACTTTATATTTTTAAATTTCAAAATTATGAAGAAAAGTAAATTTCATCTTTAATCCAAAACTGAAAATAAGCCTCAGAATTTAAGGTTCAGAAAATACACAGGACACTTTATTAGGTACAGCTGTTCAAAAGCCGAGGGAAGACCTGGTTTAGTCCCGGTTTAGTCCCAGTTTAGTCCTAATGTAGACCCAAGAAAGAGTAAAAATCCTCGTCTTAGTCCTGGTTTATTCTTGGTTTAGTTCTGGCATGATCCTGGTTTAGTTCTGGCATGATCCTGGTTTAGTCCAACATCAGAATACAGTCCTGGTTAGTTCTGGGTTGGTTCTAGAGAACTGTAGTCCTGGTTTAGACCCAATTTAGTACCAAATAAATGAATAGGAAGTCCTGGCTTAGTCCTGGTTTGGTCCTTAGTTCAGTTTTGGTTTAGTCCCTGGATTAGTCCAAGTATCAAAACAGTCCCTGGTCCAGTCCTAGTTTAGTACTGGTCTAGTCCTGGTCCAGTCCCTGGTCTCAGAATGGAAAAGTTCTTTTGCTTTTTGAATGTCTTTGAACATGGACTGGTTTAAAGCATTTCACACACCACTGGGAATCGAACCCACAACCCTGCCACAGCTGGGCTCAGTAGAGCAGGTGTACCTAATAAAGTGGACAGGTCTAACACTATAGCGCCACCTATCTCCCCTCTGACACAGGCCGAGTTTGTCAAACAGCAGAGCGCGGACCTCCTGATCTGATCCAGAACCAGATCAGGGCTTTGGGTTCAGACCTGGTTTAGACCTGGTCCAGACCTGGTCCAGACCTGGTCCAGACCTGGTCCAGACCTGGTCGAGGCTCATATACTGCAAAATTGCGACATCCGAGTTAAAATTCCTCACTGTAATCAAGCTCGCATCTCCACAAACCTGACTCATTTCTTCCTGCTTGTTTCCATGGAAATGTTAACCTTATCACCATGGAGAATGTTCCTAAGTATGGCTTTAACTTTCCATTTCCATGGAATCCTGCAGCTGACAAGCCACCGCCTCCAGAAAGTTACACAGTGTTGCTTTAAATTCAACCAAACGAGCCTCGATTCCCAGAGAAAATTCTGCTTCTGTTTAAATGTGAAATATTTTGTTTTCAGATTCAGACTTGAACAGTTCAGGCTTTACCCCTAAACCACAGGATTCTGGGTTCCATTTACACTGTTCCCCTTTGAGTTGAGGAGTTAATCCCCACTACCGCCTTTGCATAGTGTTGTGTCCTTGAGCAAGACACTCCCCCTCCTCACCTGTTTCTGTGTCCTACTGTTGTTTCCTCGTCACCTGGAGTTGTGTTTGTTTCATTCACGTTTAACACACAAACCTGCAGATTTAACACGAGTTCTTCTCTCAGACTGAAAACACTCTGTTCCACCTTGTGATGTCATCATGTGGTGATACAGGAAGTGCTCCACTGTGTTTTTAAACTCCACACACCTTCACTAGAATCATTTGGATCATTTCAATCTCTACTGAACTAAAGGTTAAAGGAGCTGTTCACTTGAAAACTACCACCTGATGACATCACAAGGTGGAACAGAGCGTTTGGAACTTTGGAGATGTAGACAGACTAATAATAAAGAGTTCCTCAAACATGTGAATGAAACAAACACAACTCCAGGTGTTTTTGAGGAGGAACATCAGAACATGCGTTTAAACCTAACAGGGGTCAGTTTGTGTGATTCTGGAGCCTTGTTTCCGTCCGTCTGCCCCGGGGCGTGTGTGGCTGTGTGTGGCTCTGTGTGGCTCTGTGTGGCTCGGGGCCCGTGCGGCTCGGGGCGTCAGTCTCTGGTGTAGGAGGAGGCGTCTGGGGAGAGGCCCAGAGGTTTTTATTGTTGCACTTATCTCCATAAACATCTGTGTGACTCGGGTCCCAGTCAAATAAATACGCCTGCCTCTTCACCAACTTAAATACAACTTTTCAAATACTTTTTTTTGTGTTTTCGAGTCTTTTCTCCGAGCTGAGGAGCGACGAAGGAAAAGAAAAGGAAAAGAAGGAGGAGGCGAGGGTTCTACACCCGGGAATCAAAAAAGAGGAGAGGAGGAAGAGGAGGAAAGAGGAAGAGGAGGAGAGGAATGGACGATGCTGCAAAAATACAAATACAAAAACGTTTAAATGACTTGGATTCTGAAAATTTCACCTGGACTTGAGTGTTTTATATTTTAAAGCTTCACTATGCAACCTTTCTGAAGGACAAATGTTCCACAGTACGGCTTTAAACTCATCTGCCTCACATTTATTCAACTACAGCTATTTGTTTTTGTCACCAAAACACAAACAGGTGTTCTGACTGTGAGTGGGCTCGCCTCTCCACAGATCTGACCTGCAGCTTGGCCTGGCGGCATCAGCTTTAATGCCCTACTGCGGAACATTCCAGAACAGCAGTAACAGAACGCACAAGTTACATGCTAATAATTTAATGTAGTGATCAGAACGACATTTTTGACCAGTTTTGAGGTTTAAAGCTGCAATATAGAACTTTTCTGGTTGTTAATCCTTCTGTGGAGATGTTACTGCGTTGCCTGGACTGTTCCGCGTATTTATCTCCATGGAGACGAACAGGTTACGTCAACCGGGCCAAGTCACAGGTCACATCAGTGGAGAGGCGAGCTCACTCACAGTAAGAACATTATTACACACACATACAGGAATATATGAGAGATAGAAAGGTTTAATGCCGTACTGAGGAACATTCCAGGCACAGCAACAACATCTCCATAGAAACCTGAGTGTATCAAACCCCAGAAATGTTACACAGTGCAGCTTTAACATTTAACACTGTTTTAAAGAATACATGTCCTTATTTTAAGCAGAAAAAAATAATTCTAATAAAAAAATAAAAATAATTTTACAACATTTTTTTTACTGTTTTAGTATTTTTTTTTTTTTTTTTTTTAATCGATGCTCAAATGAGTATCTAGTTTTGATACTAGTTTTAGTATTGATTAGTATCTGATTTTCGGTACTTTTTGGTACAGAAAGGGCAGTGTAGCTGAAGTGTCTTGCCCAAGGGCTCAAAATAAATACCGTGTGCTTGGGTGGGATTTGAACCAGCAACCCTCTGGCTCATGGGCAAATGTTCAACCCACTGCACCACCACAGATCAGGTGAATTTTCTGAATCCAAATCACTTAAAATCAGTGAGGAGTTGTGTTTTTGCAGCAGAAAAACAGATGGAAATAAATAAGGCCCCGTGTTTTTGGCTCCACGGCGCCCCCCGCAGGCCGCACGGGGGGAGGCGGCTCCACGGCGCCCCCCGCAGACCGCATGGGGGGAGGCGGCTCCACGGCGTCCCCCCGCCCCCGCAGGCCGCACGGGGGGAGGCGGCTCCACGGCGCCCCCCGCAGGCCGCATGGGGGGAGGCGGCTCCACGGCGCCCCCCCGCAGGCCGCACGGGGGGAGGCGGCCGCACGGGGGGAGGCGGCTCCACGGCGCCCCCCGCAGGCCGCACGGGGAGGGGGGGGCAGACTCTCAGCTCCAGGACTGCGCCCTCTTGTGGTCAAACTCAGAGATGAGGCGTTTGATGTGAGACAGTTTGTTGTGCAGATATTCACAGCGCTGCTTCTCCTCCTGGTAGTTCGGACTCAGCTGTGGACAGAGAAAGAAAGAGAAAGAAAGAGAAAGAGAGGCAGGGAAAGAGAAAGAGGGTCAACGGTTTAGGTTGAGTTTTGTAGTTTTTTTTTTTTCTTTAAAATTCAGTTCAAGGTTCACATTTGAAAGGCTCCATATGGCACTATTCTCTGATCTGTTCTAATGATCCGTTTCCTCATCACCTCTTGTACCTGGGCTCCTAACGACACAGAACCGCCTCAGGAACACACTGTGCTCATGGTAACTGACCAAATACAAAAACAAGTGCTGTTTTCTGTGTATTTTAACAAGGACATGTGCCCCAGGCTCTCGCAGAGGGTCAAAAACAGGTTGGAGTCTATTTTCTGTAATCTACATGCACAGGACGTGCTGCTCCACACGCCCCCCAGGGGGCAGTGTGGCCTTCCTCATTCACTTTTAATACGTTCTAAAAAATACAAAACGTCCAAAACGTGCAGTTTTTACTCTTGCAGTGTGTCTGGGGCCTAAGGTCTGGCAGGTTTCTGATTCTTGATTCTCACCTGTTTGATCTTCTTGTACTCCCTCAGAACCTCCTCCTGAACTTTCTGTAAAACAAGAAACTAATGACAAAAGGGAGGGCATCTGACACACAGGGGTTCAGGAGGGGAGGGCATCTGACACACAGGGGTTCAGGAGGGGAGGGCATCTGACACACAGGGATTCAGGAGGGGAGGGCATCTGACACACAGGGGTTCAGGAGGGGAGGGCATCTGACACAGTGGGAGGGCCTCTGGCTCAGACCTGGTGCTCGTGGCTCCCGGGCGTCAGGCTCCGGCACTGGGAGTCGAGTCGGGTGAATCTGCGGGTGATGCTCTCGACTCGAGCGTGAAGCAGACGGTACTCGTCGTACTCGGAGTTAAAGTCCAGTTTATATTTCTGTCTCTGCTCCAGGGACGCCAGGGACACGTACTTCCTGCTCACGGACAAAACAAAAACACAAAACAAAACACCACAGTCAAGTATCGAAAAGCAGATCCTTACCGATACTGATACTAGAACCAAAACTAGATCCTCATTTATCGAAGGTATCGATACTAGAGAAGTCCCACTGACAGGACAGAGCAGAACCTAAAGCAGGACTAAAGCAGGACTAAAACAGGTCTAAAGCAGGTCTAAAGCAGGACTAAAGCAGGACTAAAGCAGGACTACAACAGGTCTACAACAGGTCTACAACAGGTCTACAACAGGACTAAAGCAGGACTAAAGCAGGACTAAAGCAGGACTAAAGCAGATCTGAACCAGGACTAAATCAGAGAATTACTGTATCTCAGACGACATTAGTTCTGTGAAAAGTATCGAAGATCAGATTCTAACGTTCTTTTTTGTTTTTGACCCATTTTGATTAGACGGTGCACTCTATATCCACTCTCCACCTCAGGCTCCAACAGACACAAACATAAAAAATATAAAAATATAAACGTGTCATTGTGAGTTTGAGCAGTTCCTCACTCACAGCAGATAATCCTGGAGATCCGGAGACGAGGAGAACTCCGAGGCCTGCAGCCGTTTGTCTGAAGGATCTACAGAAACAAACAACATCACATTAAAAGGTGATTTCTGACACTTTAAAAAAGCGTCTGCAAACACATCTGAGCCTGTGTGGTCTCTAATCTTCATTAAAATGTCCCATGATCCTCTGCTCTCTTTAAATGTCCCATGATCCTCTGCTCTGATGTTGTTTCCTCGTCACAAACACCTGGAGTTGTGTTTTGTTTCATTCACATGTTTAACACACAAACCTGTAGATTTAACACGAGTTCTTCTCTCAAACTGAAAACACTCTGTTCCACCTTGTGATGTCATCATGTGGTGATACAGGAAGTGCTCCACTGTGTTTTTAAACTCCACACACCTTCAGTAGAATCATTTGGATCATTTCAGTCCTGGAATTGCCGATCTCGACTGAACTAAAGGTAAAAGGAGCTGTTCACTTGAAAACTACCACTTGATGACATCACAAGGTGGAACAGAGCGTTTGGAGCTTTGGAGATGTACAGACTTATCTCCATGGGGACTAGCAGGTAACGGGTCACATCAGTGGAGAGGCGAGCTCACTCACAGTAAGAACATTATTACACACACATACAGGAATATATGAGAGATAGAAAGGTTTAATGCCGTACTGAGGAACATTCCAGTGCAGTGCATACACAGTGCAGCTTTAACATTTAATACTGTTTTAAAGAATACTTGTCCTTATTTTAAGCAGATTTCTGACCAGAGGAGGCAAGAATTACACTTTACACTTTGAAATTAAAAACTTCTCCAACTGGTGCAAAAAAATGTAGCTTTAAATCTTAAAATTCAGAAACGTACTGAGGCTTATAATGAGAAATAATGTGTTAACTATCCAAAAGTACAGGAGAATTTAAAGCCAGATGCCCTTCCTTCAGTGTTCTGCTGCTGGAGCCCGGGCAGGAGTGTGGTGTTTGAGGAGGAACATTAGAACAGGACTTGGAGCTCACAGAGGTCAATTTGTGAGGTGCAGGAGCTTTAAAAAGACCAAACCTACAGATGGAGATAAGGAGAAGATCACTGACACTTCAGACACATCAGGGAGGGACTCAACTGTGCTCCCAGATAACCCCCACCCACAGAGGCTCACCCAACGGGAGACCCCACCCGCTGCTGTACGTCCTGTTCACGTGACATCAGCACATCTAGAATCCCTGTAGAGTAACCTGAGCTGAGACAGGTGAGACAGGTGTGACAGCTGAGACAGGTGCGAGCTTCTCAGGTGGAGTTTGCTGTGTAACTGTCACGACTGCAGATTTGAGCTTTAAGTCCTGTTCTAACACTGTTTCCTCCTCAAAAACAGACCTGGAGTTGTGTGTTTCATTCACATGTTTGAGGAACTCTTTATTATTAGTCTGTCTACATCTCCAAAGCTCCAAACGCTCTGTTCCACCTTGTGATGTCATCAAGTGGTAGTTTTCAAGTGAACAGCTCCTTTTACCTTTAGTTCAGCAGAGATCGGCAATTCCAGGACTGAAATGATCCAAATGATTCTAGTGAAGGTGTGTGGAGTTTAAAAACACAGTGGAGCACTTCCTGTATTACCACATGGTGACATCACAACGTGGAACAGAGTGTTTCCTGCTTGAGAGAAGACCTCAGAAGTCCAAAGACGTGCTTGTTGTCAGGTGAAGTGTCTCGTATCTCTGTCACAAACCTGTCTCTCTCTGGACCCTCTCTTCTTCTTCTCTCCTCCTCTTCGTGGCTTTGCGGGTGTCCCCCTCTGTGTCTGCGGGGGGCGCTCTACTCTCCTCTCTCTTCTCTTTTTTCTCTCTGTCCTTCTCTTTGTGCTTTTTAGATTTCTTCTTGGCTTTTCGTGGTTCCTCTTGGGGACTGGGGGATGGGGACTGGCTCGGGTCTCGGGTCCGGTCTTTAGTCTGGTCTCTGGTCCGGTCTCGGGTCCGGTCTTTAGTCTGGTCTCTGGTCCGGTCTCGGGTCCGGTCTTTAGTCTGGTCTCTGGTCCGGTCTCGGTTCGGGTCTCGGCTCGGGTCTCTGGTCCGGTCTTTAGTCGGGTCTCTGGTCCGGTCTTTAGTCGGGTCTCTGGTCCGGTCTTTAGTCGGGTCTCTGGTCCGGTCTTTAGTCGGGTCTCTGGTCCGGTCTTTAGTCGGGTCTCTGGTCCGGTCTCGGCTCGGGTCTCTGGTCCGGTCTCGGCTCGGGTCTCTGGTCCGGTCTCGGCTCGGGTCTCTGGTCCGGTCTCGGCTCGGGTCTCTGGTCCGGTCTCGGCTCGGGTCTCTGCAGGTGGAGCTTTGATCCAGAGGCAGGTCTTGGGTTCCACATCCTTCGGGCGTCGACGGAGAGTGAGAGGAAGAGGCGGGGCTTAGCTGGTGATTGACGGCTCGCGGGTGAGAGGAGAGAGAGTGGGAGGGTGCAGAGGAGGGCCTATGTGGGGGGTGCTCGTGGTCACGGCGGTCTGAGGGAGCAGAGGAGGGCAGAGAGGACACAGAGGAGGGGAGAGATGGTGCAGAGGAGGACCTAGTGCTGGGCGGCTCCTCAGATGGTGCAGAGGAGGAGGTGCGGTTGCTTAAATGGGAGATTCGCAGTTTCTTTGGGGCCAGAGGATCGATGAAGTCAAAGTCCAACTTCTGCAACAAGGGAAAAACACGACAGACTTTAGTCCCTGGGAGGGCATCAGGTTTATCCCCAGCTACTGTACACAGAGGATCAGACAGCCCCTTTAAATATGACCCAGCTGTGTTTATGTAACAGTGTGAGGTCCGGTCCAGGTCCGGTCCAGGTCCGGTCCAGGTCCGGTCCAGGTCAGGTCCAGGTCAGGTCCAGGTCAGGTCCAGGTCAGGTCCAGCCCAGGTCCAGGTCCAGGTCCAGGTCCGGTCCAGGTCTCTTCACTTTGGTCTTTATGCTGTAAGATATAACTACAGTTAAGAATATAACTATAGTTCTATGAATCCTGAGTGATCTGGGACGTGTGTGGGTGAGGCGCTCTGCTCCTTCAGGGTCCAGAGAGCAGCAGCAGCCCAGTGGGCTGGGTTTGTGACCTGAGCTTCAGTCTGATCTGTGGAAGTGCGAGCACTGAACCCACCCACACGCCCACAGCTGCGTTTGGTCAGACCAAACTCTGCATCTGTCGCTCCGTTTTTGAGGAGTTTTGTTTGTTTTACCAAACACAGGCTCGTCTTGGTGACGTCACTTTAGTTTTAGATCCGATTGCAGCTGTGACCAGAGTGACCCTGACCAGAGTTCCATCCAACAGGAATGCTCAGGTCCGACTGAGGTCTGAGAGCGCAGTTACCTGTGGGGAGCAGGAGGGGGCGCTGTCTTTAGGAGAGGAGCTGGAGGTGAGGGGCTCAGAGCTCAGGCCCAGTTTCCTGTAACAGAGATGACATCATGAGTGAGATTTAAACAGACTTTAGTTTCATTTACATGTTTAGTTTAAAAATTTACACAGATTTATTTTAGATCTTTACCGCGTGACACAGGTTTAGTTTAGATCTTTACCGCGACACGTTTAGTTTAGATCTTTACCGTGTGACGTTCCTGTCGGCCTGCGTGCGCTCTTCCTCGGTGTACCCGGGCCACTCCCTCTGCACCTCCCCGAACATAAACTCCTTCAGAGAGTACGAGTTCTCCTTTGTGTTCAGAACCGCCACCTGAGGAGAGAGACAGGTCATCCTCCGCACCCTCACACCGCCCTCCGCCCTCCGCACCCTCACACCGCCCTCCGCACCCTCACACCGCCCTCCGCACCCTCACACCGCCCTCCGCACCCTCACACCGCCCTCCGCACCCTCACACCGCCCTCCGCACCCTCACACCGCCCTCCGCACCCTCACACCGCCCTCCGTCCCCTCACACCGCCCTCCGTCCTCCGCCCCCTCACACCGTCCTCCGCACCCTCACACCGCCCTCCGCACCCTCACACCGCCCTCCGCACCCTCACACCGCCCTCCGCACCCTCACACCGTCCGTATCCTTCTGGCTCATCCCTCTCTCTCCTCACCTGTTGCAGAGTCGTCCCCAGTGATTCTCTATCCTTCCTCTCTCCTCCCGCCCCTCTCCCTCTCTCCTGTGTTGCTCTGTCCTTCTGACTGATTCCCTCTCCTCCTCCTCCTCCTCCTCCTCCTCCGCTCACCTGTTGCAGCGTCGTTCCCAGCGTGGCTCGGTCCTTCTGGCTGATTCCGTCTCTCCTCCTCCCTTCTTTCTCCTCTCCTCCTCCCTTCTTTCTCCTCTCCTCCTCCCTTCTCTCCCCTCTCCTCCTCCCTTCTCTCCCCTCTCCTCCTCCCTTCTCTCTCCTCTCCTCTCCTCTCCTCCCTCTCTCCTCTCCCCCCCTCCTCTCCTCCTCCTCCTCCTCCTCCGCTCACCTGTTGCAGCGTCGTTCCCAGCGTGGCTCAGTCCTTCTGGCTGATTCCGTCCCTCCTCCTCCCTTCTTTCTCCTCTCCTCCTCCTCCTCCCTTCTCTCTCCTCTCCTCTCCTCCCTCTCTCCTCCCTCTCTCCTCTCCCCCCCTCCTCTCCTCCTCTCCTCTCCTCCTCTCACCTGTTGCAGCGTCGTTCCCAGCGTGGCTCGGTCCTTCTGGCTGATTCCGTCTCTCCTCCTCCCTTCTTTCTCCTCTCCTCCTCCTCCCTTCTCTCTCCTCCCTCTCCTCCTCCTCCTCCTCCTCCTCCTCTCCTCTTCTCCTCTCACCTGTTGCAGCGTCGTTCCCAGCGTGGCTCGGTCCTTCTGGCTGATTCCGTCTCTCCTCCTCCCTTCTTTCTCCTCTCCTCCTCCTCCCTTCTCTCTCCTCTCCTCCCTCTCTCCTCCCTCTCCTCCTCCTCCTCCTCCTCCTCCTCTCCTCCTCTCCTCTCCTCTCCTCCTCTCACCTGTTGCAGCGTCGTTCCCAGCGTGGCTCTGTCCTTCTGGCTGATTCCGTCTCTCTGCAGTCTTGCGAGCAGCTCTAGTTTCTTGTACGGCCTGAGAGCCAGCAGGTGCAGTACCCGGTCCCGTAGGGGGCGCTGTGACACGGGGTTGCTGCTGAGGCACTTGCGGAGTGTGTTGGCGGGGTTAATGGGCGTCGACCGTTTGCGTTCGGGGACGACGTCGGCGCCGGAGAGGGCGGGCTTCCGGATCTGAACCTGCTTCCCTGAAACACAGAAGAGAGGAGAGGTTCTATTACAGTGTCCCAGTTATTATGAGAACAGTTACACAAGAAAAGGACAATTTTAGTAAACGTTCTAATATTGGGTTAGATGTCCCCTCCCTTTGCTCCTGTGCTAAGTCCCTCCCCCTTCAGAGCTCTATCCCAACACACTCAGTGTGCGTCGCACTAATGAAACTCCTGCATCACATCAGGTTTGTCCAATCGCTGTGTAGTTTTTTTTATCATGTTTTTGTATGTTTCTAGAGAATTGTCATGTGGCGCCTGGGGGACGTAGGCTTGTGGGCGGAGCCTCGTACTGCTAACCGTAAGGAGGGGTTTGAACAGAGCCCGGGAAAGCTCTCTAGATTACTCAAACATGCATGGATGACTCTAAAACCTCTTCAGGGAGGTTTTTCATGAGGGAACATTGGGAGAACATGGTGGCAGATGTAGTACTGCAGCCGCTCCAGAGGGGGCGCTCACCTCTGAACTGTCCTCCAGGTTTGATCACTTTGGTGCAGCGTTCCTTCGTGTCCTCCACAGCTTGAGTCATCTTCTCCCTCGTCGTCTGGTACGAGTCGTTTGTGGCACAGACAGTGAGTTTGGTCTGAACAGGAGCCAAGAGAGAGAGGCCTGGAGAGGACCTGAAAGAAGACGGGAGAGAGGAGAGAGTAAGAGGCCTGGAGAGGACCTGAAAGAAGACGGGAGAGAGGAGAGTGAGAGGCCTAAAGCCTCCTACTGACCTGACAAGATCCTGATTTTCTCAGAACAATTTTGATTTGAACCTTTCCTGAATCACTTTAGAATGATTTTGAGTTTTATCAGGGAGTGTAAGACCCACACACTATATATAAATGAACATAGCTAACCCGTTAACCGCTGCGTTCCAAACAGGAAGTGAGCACAGGGGCACTTCTGGCTCTATGGGCTCCATTTCCCTTTAAATTGAGAAAGTGCCCCCTTCTCTGTACCTGCTGCTGTGAGCCTCGTCATTTTGGTCTTAAAATGTTCGTATTAACCCACTCTACGTGATCCTGGGAGTTTTATTTCAGCATTTTGTCTGTAAATATGGTGGGTGCCGTCACACTCCCTCTGAACACTTCTTTATACAGTCTATGCTCAGACCACCTGCTGTAATAAACAAATGCTTATTTTGTGTTGAAAATTACAATATTGTCTGAAATAGAGTTTTTAAAATCGGTTTTGAGTATGGAGTCTGTTCTTTAGTATCATGACACCACCACACAGCACTGAAACACAGAACATGCCTTTCAGTCACCTGTCCAAATCAAAACTTTACACAGACAAGTGGATCTGGAGCTGCGTCCTGTTTCCTGATTCAGAGAGAGTGATTGACAGGAGGGTTCAGCCAATCACAGAGACACATGCTCCGTTCACATCATAAACAAACACGGCTGCTTTCAAGTAAAAAAGGAGATAAATCGACAAAGAACTGAGAAACAGGGCGGATTTTTACAGAATCAACAATCGAAGCACCAAACTATGACTTATCTCAAGTAAAATAAGTTATATATTTTGTTCTGAATGTTACGAGAGTTTTGGAGAGGACATGTCTTCCGCGTGAGACAAATGAGCGTCTGTGGTTGGATCATCTCAAGTTTTGAGAGTTTTTCACGCTCTATGGTCTGATTCCAGAACCTTCTGGATTTGAACAGAATGCAGAAGGGACCGTCTGCTCAGGCCTTTCAGTGTATTTGAGGGTGTAACGCTGGCTCGGTCCTGCGGGGGGCGCTCTTACCCGGCAGTGTGCTGCTGCAGACACTCGAAGCGTCCCTGAGGATTGTCTTTGGCCACGTTGGAGAGGTAGAACTCAAAGGACTGCAGCTCAGAGGAGTCCGAGCGAGGGATCTTAATACGCTGAAAAATAAACAACAAAAACACACAACTAGGACTAAAATGTTTGAATGAAACAAAACTCCAGGTTTGTTTTGGAGGATTAAGTTGACAAAAAACAGAAAATAAATGAGCAAAAATAAACGTGTAAATGTAAAAATGTAGAAATTAAACAAAACAAAGCATTTATTATGAACTACACATATTTTATTATTTTTATTATTATTTATTTATTTTTTTCCCCTGGAGAACTTCCAGAAAAAGTTAAATAAAACGGTGTAAACACTCACGCCCTGGAGTCCGTTGAACTGGATGGTGGGCTGCACACCGACTCCATTCTGAAAATAACAAGTTTGACATTTTAAACTTTGATAAAACAAAAATCCGATTAAACCAGAAACACCAGGACGAGTCTGGAGACGCTGCTGTCAATCAAACTGCTCCCGGAACAGAGCCCGCCCACACAGGAAGTCAGCAGGTTTAAGTCAAAACCAGTTTAAAGGTAAACTGTGGAACTTTTCTGGTGAAGGGTCCGCCCCGTCTCTCGTCTCCTGGAATGTTCCACAGTTCGGCATTAAGCTCCTTTATCTCTAATGAGAACAAGGAAATGACAGGTCAGATCTGTGGAGAGATGACCCCCACCCATGTTTTTCAATGTATTATTTACCAGTAAAAACATCTACACTGCAGCCAAACAAGTTTAATGCCATACTGTGGAACATTTCTGATAAAATAATGCAAACAAATCATTTTTTTTTTTATTTTGCTACTGAACCGTGTGTGAATACTTTGCGGTGACTTTGCGCTGGGGGTGTTTTACATGCATCTCCACTGGTGGAATGTTCAGCTGTTACCGTGGAGACACGACACACACATTGTCAAAAAAAACAAAAAACAAAAAAAACACCGTCAAAGTTTTAAGATCGTCTGAAAACAACAAAAAATACAAAATGGATTTAAGCAGCACATTTTTAACGTATTATTTACCAGTAAAAACATCCGTACTGCAGACAGGCAAGTTTAATGCCATACTGAGGAACATTTCTGACAAAATAATGGATACAGGCAGATGTTGGACACTGACCACAAAAGTTACAGTGCAGGTCTAAAAACTTGAGATGTGGAATTTATTTTTGTTTGAGTCTGTGTTTTAATGGAGAATCTACAGCCCGTCCTCTGAGGTTTGGAGAAGATTTCACGAATTTGACCTTTTTCTATGTCTAAATGCTACTGATTTATTATTATTATTAATAGAAATAAATAAAATGTAGGGATGAAACGAGACATAGTTTCTACGAGACAAGACCTGCGTCGACATTCAGTCCACAAGATCAAGACGAGACGAGATTTTGATGTCATTTTTTATAATACATTTTCGCTTCATAATTTTTTGCTTTATTTATTTATAATTTTACAGTTTTAAAGTCACTGGAGCACTGCTTTTGGTATCACAGCTTCTCAAGGAGTCACTTGGCAAAGTTCACCCCTTTTTTAATCCAAGGCAAACATAAAAATATGAGGAAAAAAAACACACAAGATCTTTTTCTGAGTGCGTCGTGTCTCGTGCCAGTTTTGTCTTGTGAGATCTTGTCCCGTCTCTAATAAAACGTAGAAAATTGAGCACATTTTTTTCTAAGTCGTTCAGTCCTGAGGTAATAGACAAGAAAGAATGTCAAACTGCTTTTATTAAGTTTGTGCAAATGTCAGCCTGTGTTGATCCTCATTCAGATGGAGTTTGTAAAGCAAAAACTTCTCTCAAGTGAACGTTAAAAAAACAACAACAACAACAACAAAGACAACAACTATTTGGGGAAAAATATCTCAGATTTTCAAGTCAAGCATTGCAATTCAGATTAAAGGTGCATCGTGTAACTTTTCTGGTGGAGGGTCCGTCAAACGCTTTTCTCCATGGAGATGTTATTGCTTTGTTTGGAATGTTCCACACTGGCCACGTTTACATGATGTTTTTTAATTCCGAATTAAATACTTCTGAATTAAATTATTCTCCTTCGAGTTTACATGGACATAATAATTCTGAATTGAGGTTCACATGGAAAACACGTTAAATCGGTTTTATTTAATTCCGCTCATCGTCTGGGGGTGGGGAAGGGTTCTGATTGGACAGGGACACGAACGGACTTACGTCGACCGGAAGAAAACTCACACTTCAGCTGCTATTGGCTTTTTGTCATCTTGGTTTGGTTTGTGTTTTTCTGTTTTCCATCCGCTCTTTTCATTATTTGCAGTTTTTCTTCCAGCGAATTTATTAAAATAAATGTTTTGGTTCCAGACCAGCGTTTGCTCCGGGCGCCATCTCGCAGAGCGTCATCGTGTCAGAAGGACAACCCAACGAGCGCCGAACGACCGGAATTATTTTTAAGAAGAATAAACGTTTACATGATCGAGGAATAAATTAATTCGGCTTTAAAATCGGAATAAACCACCCACTTACTTTGGAATTTATTTTAATTCCAAATAATCATTTTCAGTAGGATTTAAGTGTTTACCTGGTCTTTTTAAAGTGGAATTAATTTTTTTTTTTAATTAAAGTTCTTATGTAAACGTGGCAACTGTGGCATTAAACCTTTCCAAACCAGACCAACTTATAGGTCAGATCTGAAGTTCAGAAGTAGAGCTGTTTAATGTCACACTGTAGAACTTTTCAGGCAGAGCAGTGACGTATCCATAGAAACAAGCAGGCGACGGACCCCAAACTGAAAAGTTACACAGTGCAGCTTTCTCGTGTATTTAAATAAACAGGACATGTAAAATAAAACGGTGAAAAAGGCGTGTTTTTGCCGTGTTTGTACAGACTGACATTTCTCACACCAAAGCCACAAGTGACCCAGAAATCAGCCCAAAGACAAACATTTAAACCAAACGTGACTCAATCCTCACGTGTTTAAAGCTGCATTGTGTAACTTTTCGGTTATGGGTCCGTCACCTGCTTGTTTCTATGGACACATGATGTCATTGCTCTGCCTGGAATGTTCCACAGTGTGACATTAAACAGCTCTACTTTACATTTATTCAATTACAGGTGGTTTTAGAGCTCAAAAATACCTAGAAAAACAGACATTCTGACTGAGCAGGGTCGCCTCTCCACAGAGCTGACCTGGAACTCTGTCTGGTTTGGTCTCCATGGAAATGGAAAGGTTTAATTCATTTCATTCACACCCTGAGCTCCTGAAGTTTTTCCTGAAAACCACGACCTTTTAAAGTTATTCCCACTTTAAAGATTTTATTTTTTTTATTATTTGATTATATTTTATTTATCTTATTTTTCTATTTTATTTCGACTTGTACATTTACATAATTCTGCCTTATTGGACACATGTCTCTTGCTCTTTTTTGCTACTCATTTAGAATTTATTATTTTTTACTCTTTGTTATTATATTGTGATGTTTGAGCTGCTGTGTCCAAATCATTTCCCGTGTGGATCAATAAAGTTTGTCTAGGTCTAAGTCTAATGCCATACTGCAGAACATTCCAGACAAAGCGATAACATCTCCATGGAGACAAGCATTTAACGGAGCCTCCACCAGAAAAGTTACACAATGTGGCTTTAAAATAAGTCTGAAACCAGAGACTAGAGCGGCAAGGGGTCCGTCCAATACTCGTCTCCATGGAGATGTTACCGCTTTGTCTGGAATGTTCCGCAGTATGGCATTAAACCTTTCTAGCATCACGGAGACCAAACCAGACCAAGTTACAGGTCAGATCTGTGGCAGAACGAGTGTGTTAGTGTTAATGTTTGTTTGCATTAGCCTCTGATGCTAATGAAGCGCTAATCTGTATTTACCGACGGAGCGCCGACTCCCTCCACACACACTCCGAATAAACAAGAGATTTTTACGCAACGTTATGGAGAAACTCTTTTTTCTACTAAACTGTGTGCTGGGGGTGTTCTACCTGCATCTCTATTGGCGGGCTGCTCAGCAGTTACCGTAGAGACACAATCCACACATTAGCAAACACTGTCAAATAGTCTGAAAACTTAAGAAAAAAAAAAAACTCCCAAAGTGATTTAAAGAGCACATTTTCATTAATTTTCATTTGTTCATGGTCCTGTTCAGGAGTTTGATTTGACACTAAAAGGTGAAAGTGACTCAGGGAAAAACTGCTGGCTAATGCTAATGCTAATGCTAATGCTAGCTTGTGACTGTAATGTTCTTTAGAGGGACTTTAACGGCACAGTTCAGGTCAGTCAGGTCTTTATGGTCAGAATGGGTTAAAATAAAACTCAGATAAAAGCCTAACAAAGCTTCAAACAGAATAGTGCCTTCAGTTAGCATCACACCCCCGGGAATCAGCTGCACAGTACCAATAACTTTAAAAGCTGCATTGTGTAACTTTTCTGGTGGAGGGTCTGTCAAACGCTTTTCACCAGAGAAAAGCATTTGAGACGTTATAACTTTATCTGGAATGTTCCACAGTATGTTATTAAACCTTTCTATCTTCACGGAGACCAAACCAGACCGAGTTCCAGGTCAGATCTGTGGAGAGGCGACCCCGCTCACAGTCAGAATGTCTGTTTTTCTAGGTATTTTTGAGCTCTAAAACCACCTGTAATTGAATAAATGTAAAGTAGAGCTGTTTAATGTCACACTGTGGAACATTCCAGGCAGAGCAGTGACGTATCCATGGAAACAAGCAGGTGACGGACCCCCACACCAAAAGTTACACAGTGCAGCTTTATTTATTTATTTTTTTATGTTAAGGGTTGGGTGCGAGTCCTGGTGTTGAACCTGGTGGTTTTGTTCCTAATGGTTTTAGCCCTGGTTTTGGTCCTGGTCCTGGTCCTGGTCCTGGTCCGAGTCCTGGTCCGAGTCCTGGTCCGAGTCCTGGTCCGAGTCCTGGTTCAGACCTCAGTGCATCAGGTGTATTGATGGCTGGGTTTAATCGGGCGGTGGGCCGTTCTAATCTCGTACAGATGTAATTTGAACTTTCGTCTGTGGGAACTTTGTTTACTCGAGTAACTTTAGCGTGAGGCAGTAACAGTACCCCAGCCCCTCCCCCTCCGCCACAGCCGCCGCTACGGGGTCCCACAAGGCTCATTTCACATTTTAAAGTAGTTTTTGTGTCAATTTGAAGTTAAAGGATCCATATGACTATTCTCTGCTCTGTCCTGATGTCGTTTCCTCGTCACAAACACCTGGAGTTGTGTTTTGTTTCATTCACACGTTTAACACACAAACCTGCAGATTTAACACGAGTTCTTCTCTCAAACTGAAAACCCCTGTTCCACCTTGTGATGTCATCATGTGATGATACAGGAAGTGCTCCACTGTGTTTTTAAACTTCACACACCTTCACTAGAATCATTTGGATCATTTCAGTCCTGGAATTGCCGATCTCGACTGAACTTAAGGTAAAAGGAGCTGTTCACTTGAAAACTACCACTTGATGACATCACAAGGTGGAACAGAGCGTTTGGAGCTTTGGAGATGTAGACAGACTAATAATAAAGAGTTCCTCAAACATGGACACGACTTAAAGCTCACAGGTTTGCGTGATACTGGACCTTTAAGTTTTAATTTAAAGTTACAGTATGCAGTATTTTGCAGTACAGGCCTGTTTGGGGTTAGTCATCGTGTACTTTCCTCATACTTTTAAATCACAAGGGCTGCAATTATTTAGATGAAGTGTCCTCTGCAAAGAACAAAACATTCTTAGAGAGACAAGACGTCTACGAGCAAACTCTGAAATCCGTCTGTGTGCGTCAGATGCCCTCCCCGAATGAAAAAAAAACAAATTGCTCTCATTGGACACCACAGTTTTCTAACACAGAAGTCAGCGTGTTTGTTTCTTTATGAAGTCGTTTTAGATCAATATTGAGATTTAAAATGTCACAGAACAGAACGATCCACAGGGGTCAAAGGTCAGAGGTCAGAGGTTCTGTCCAGACTATATTTACTTAAGTCCTTACTTCATACATGCCTCCATTTTAGGTTCTATGTGTTTTGTTGTTGTTGTTGTTTTGAATGTCTGTTTTTATATGTATTTTTGAGCTTTAAAACCACCTGTAATTGAATAAATGTAAAGTAGAGCTGTTTAATGTCACACTGTGAAACATTTCAGGCAGAGCAGTGACGTCTCCATAGAAACAAGCAGGTGACCGACCCTCCAACGGAGAAGTTACATGGTGTAGCTTTAAAACTGTTTGTTTTAATGTTGGTTTTAGAGTCCCGGGGTTTAGAGTCCCGGGGTTTAGAGTCCCGGGGTTTAGAGTCCCGGGGTTTAGAGTCCCGGGGTTTAGAGTCCCGGGGTTTAGAGTCCCGGGGTTTAGAGTGCCAGGTCCAAGCCCAGGTTTTAGAGTCCCAGATCCAAGCCCAGGTTTTAGAGTCCCAGGTCCAAGCCCAGGTTTTAGAGTCCCAGGTCCAAGCCCAGGTTTTAGAGTCCCAGGTCCGAGCCCAGGTTTTCAGTCCCAGGTTTGGAGTCCCAGGTCTGAGTTGCACAGAAACACATTCCAAATTTGTTTTTGTTGTTTTTTTCAACTGACAAACGCACTAAAACCTCAGATTTCGAGAGCCACAGATATGAAAAACATGACACGAGAGGAGAGTGGCCATTTTGACAGACTCTGAGCTCCGTTCTAAAGCAGCAGACTCAGTGGGTTCGCTCCTGTAGCTTCAGTTCTTTGGCCGTGGTGTGTTTCCATTATTATGTAACGGGGGATAAGAGTTTAGGTCAGGTAACTGTGGTTGGATTGCAGTAGCAGCAGGATTGCAGTAACTGGGCCTGGAGCTGTCACAAAATTCAATTTCAATACAAAGAAACAGATCCAGATCGTTCTAAAAACATTTAGGAAAGGTTCTGCTCTGTCCTGTCAATGGGAGTTTTTAATATCGATACCTGCGAAAAATGAGGATCTAGTTTCTATACAAGTTTTAGAATACTTTTGACAACCCCGGCAAATAGTTAACTCACTAAAGATTCTTGTATCATATTATCAGATCATATTCCAGTCTCCACCCAAATGTTATGTGCAAATCTCGTGTTTTTCTTTCAAAATTACGCAGTTCTAGCAGTAACTATACTTTTTTAAATGAGATAAGGACTTGTGTAGGCTTGTTTGCGGGGTAGGCCTGGTCCAGTCCCCGTAGGCCTTTAAATCATAATACACACGTGTTATGTAATAGAGTTAAAGTGAGGTGAATTGTCTACAAGCTTTGGCAGGTCAGGGAATATTTAACACGAGTAGATTACACACACGCTCTTCCTGATTACCAAGATATATTTATGTTATGTTTGACAAAAGCTCCTGTGGGACATGGATCAGGAGGGATACAAGTCCAATTCATCAACCCAAATGTAAATACTGTGGATTTACTGGGCCAGGCTGCTGTCAGGTTAATGGGGGGTGCATCTGTTTGGAGCTTTGGACAAATAAAACGTGGATTGTTTTCAGATGATGTGGGTCTGAACACGTAGCACGTCCAGTCATCACGTTTCACATCCAAAACTATCCCCATGACAAAACTCCAAACCAGAAAACTTCTCCAAAACCATCTCAAAACTGCTCCAACTTTTCCCCAACCAGATGGTGTTTTCAGCCATTTTGTTTGGTCATTTTAAAACCAAAAAACACATTTACACAGTTGGGACAGTCGGTTTATTCGTTAAAACCCTTGTGTTCTGACATAATTTAGCAGAAAAACACATTTTAAACTTGAAAACAAAGTTGGTGAAAGTGAAGCATCAGCGCTCCCTCGAAGCTAACAGCGACCGTTCAAACCGTCCAACTTTGCAAACTGCTTTTATTCGCTAAATATCGACTGTCATTCGATGAAAATTAGCCAAAAAGAAACAAAACTAAGCAATATTTAGTTTTAAGTTAATGTCACCAATGACTGAAGCTTATAAATGTGTCAAAATCGAATCTAAAGTGGTGAGAGTTGCGCCTAGCTTAAGCGCGTAGCATTAGCTGCGTGGCAGTGGCGGCGCAGAGCTCCGCGGAACACGGCGGGGATTCGGAGTTCATTTGTCGGATAAAAGTGTGAAACAGACCGACCTGGACCCGGTGGAAGCTCTCCACGGCCCGCAGCGCACTCTCCGTCAGCTTCACATGGAGAACGGACACTCGGTGCGCGCTGCTCGGGCCGCACTTTAACCCGTAGCTCCGGTCTTCAGAGAGAGCCGCCATCTTTAGCAGCCCTCCACCATCCTCCCACTGACGCCGGGACATTTAGCACCAGCAGGCCGGCTCAGGGCGCACCGGGCCGGGGAGGGACTTCAGCTGGGGCCGGGGGAGAGGAGCACGGGCCGGGGGAGGGACCTTAGTGACCCCGGGTGTGAGCTATCGGGTGTGGGGCGGTCCGGCACCTCCCTGCTGCTCCCTCCCGAGTTTAGTCCTAGTTTAGACCTGGTTTAGTCCTGCTTTAGTCCTGGTTTAGACCTAGTTTAGTCCTGGTTTAGTCCTAGTTTAGTCCTCTTTTAGACCTGGTTTTGACCTAGTTTAGGCCTGGTTTAGACCTACTTCAGACTTAGTTTAGACCTAGTTTAGTCCTGGTTTAGCCCTGGTTTAGCCCTGTTTTAGACCTAGTTTAGTCCTGGTTTAGACCTGGTTTAGTCCTGTTTTAGACCTGGTTTAGCCCTGTTTTAGACCTGGTTTAGATCTAGTTTAGTCCTGGTTTAGCCCTGGTTTAGCCCTGTTTTAGACCTGGTTTAGACCTAGTTTAGTCCTGGTTTAGACCTGGTTTAGTCCTGTTTTAGACCTGGTTTAGCCCTGTTTTAGACCTGGTTTAGATCTAGTTTAGTCCTGGTTTAGACCTGGTTTAGTCCTGTTTTAGACCTCATTTTGACCTGGTTTAGACCTAGTTTAGGCGCCTGATTATATCCGCGACCTGATCCGGCCTTACACCACGGCCCGGAGTCTGAGGTCCGCGGGTCAGAACCTGTTGATGGTTCCAAGAACCCGTTTTAAAACCAGAGGAGACCGATCCTTCTAGGCCGTAGCTCCCCGTCTCTGGAATGAACTGCCTCTGTCCCTGCGCTCCTTGGACTCTGAGGAGACGTTCAAGAGAGAACTAAAGACTTTCCTTTTCAAGCAAGCGTTTGAAAGCTAACTGGGGCAAGTGTGTAATGTTTTTCTGTTTTTAATGTTTTTCTGCAATGTGTATGTCTTTTTAATGTTTTTTGGGAAGCGCTTTGTGACTTTTGTCTGTGAAAGGCGCTATATAAATAAAGTTTACTTACTTACTTACTTACTTACTTTAGTTCTGGTTTAGGCCTAGTTTAGTCCTGGTTTAGAACTAGTTTAGTCCTGGTTTAGACCTAGTTTAGTCCTGGTTGCGTTTTATTATAATCCTCTCCTGTTTAGTGCAGCTGGTTTAATCTGGTTTCAATCTGGTTTCAGTCTGGTTCATTCCTGTTATAATTCTTTTTTTCAGTCTTTGTTTAGTTGTGCTGTTCATGTAAAAGTTAAAGTTCTGTAAACTTAAAATATTACAGAACATTTTATTGTATTTTGAATTTAACCTCTGACCCTTTGACTCACATCTTTAACAGCCCTCCACCATCATCATCATCATCAGCGCCGGGACATTTAGCACCAGCAAACCGGCTCAGGGCGCACCGGGCCGGGGCGGGACTTCAGCTGGCCGGGGGAGGGACCTTGGTGACCCGGGTGTGCACTGTGGTGTGGGGCGGTCCGGCACGTCCCTGCTGCGGTCGGTGAGTTTTTCTGGGTGACAGTAGTTCCTTATCTTTATTATGATGTTAACCCAGTTTAAGTACATGTTACAGTAAAAGAAACACTTCTGTTTAAATACAATTAAATAAACACAAAGGACATTAGGACTGGAATGTTATTCGCATAATATAAAGTAATAAAAGGTCTAAAACAGTTCTAAACTAGTACGTAATCAGAACTAAACCAGGTCTAAACCAGACTAAACCATAGCATGACCAGAATCTAAAACAGGATGAAACCAAGAATGAACCACATGTAAACCGGTCTAAACCAGGATCCACAAACCAGGTCTAAACAACGGTCTAAACTTTAAACCTACACCAGGACCAAACTCGGTCTAAAGCAGGACTAAACCTGGACTACAGCAGGACTGCACCAGGACCAAACAAACCAGGTCTAAACCAGGACTAAACCAGATCTAAACCAGGACTAAACTAGGTCTAAACCAGGTCAAAACGAGGTCTAAAACAGGACTAAACCAGGTCTAAACCAGAACCAGCTGCACTAAACAGGGGAAGATTATAACAGAACTCAACCAGGTCTAAACCAGGACTAAACTAGGTCTAAACCAGGTCTAAAACAGGGCTAAACCAGGTCTTAACTAGGGCCAAACAAACCAGGTCTAAACCAGGTCTAAACCCGGTCTAAACCCTAAACTCAGGCCTCTCTGTTTCCTGCTGACTCATTGAACTGCAGCAGCAGCTGAGGCTCAGGCTGATCTGTGTCTCTGTGGTTTGGTCTCAGCCGGATTGAACCAGGACTCACACCTCCCTTTGGGCCTGGTCTAGACCTGGTTTAGTCCTGGTTGAGACCTGTCTTAGTCCTGGTTTAGTCCTGGTTTAGTCCTGGTTTAGTCCTGGTTTAGACATGGTTTAGACCTGGTTGAGTCCTGGTTTAGTCCTGGTTGAGTTCTGTTATAATCCTTTCTTGTTTAGTTCAGCTGGTTCTGGTTTAGTCCTGGTTTAATCTGGTTTCCATCTGGTTCATTCCTGATAGAATTTTTTTTCAGTCTTTGCTTTAGTCACGTAATCGAGCTGTTAAAAGTAAAGTTAAGTTTATTCATTCAACACTTAAAATATTACAGAACATTTTACTGTATTTTTAATTTAACCTCTGACCCTTTGACTCACGTGAATTTAAAGCTTCAGAATCACAAACCGACTGTGAGATTTAATCCATGTTCTGATGTTCTGATGTTCCTCCTCAAACAGACCTGGAGTTGTGTTTGTTTCATTCACATGTTTGAGGAACTCTTTATTATTAGTCTGTCTACATCTCCAAAGCTCCAAACGCTCTGTTCCACCTTGTGATGTCATCAAGTGGTAGTTTTCAAGTGAACAGCTCCTTTTACCTTTAGTTTAGTAGAGATCGGCAATTCCAGGACTGAAATGATCCAAATGATTCTAGTGAAGGTGTGTGGAGTTTAAAAACACAGTGGAGCACTTCCTGTATCACCACATGATGACATCACAAGGTGGAACAGACCAAAACACAGTGCTCCATTAGAGACCTTAGTCTGTACAATATATTAATCAAGAAAGAGTACAGGAGGATGGGAGGGCATCTGACACACCTGTGTCTGAACACAAAAGGCTGTCAATCATAAAGTCAAACTCAAACACTGTCCATTAGTTTGAATTAGACAGGTCCTGGTTTAGTCCTGGTTTAGTCCTGGGTTATTCCTGGTCTAGTCCTGGTCTAGTCCTGTTTTAGTCCTGGTTTAGTCCTGGTTTAGACCTGGTTTAGTCCTGGTCTAGTCCTGGTTTAGTCCTGGTTTAGTCCTGGTTTAGTCCTGGTTCTGTCCTCCTACAGGATGCAGAGTTCTCAGTTTTCAAATGTAAATATGAATTTCAGTTTCACGTTTCAGACCTGCAGCTGTTTGAGTTTCAGTCGAATCATAACGAAGCTTAGACCTGCTCAACACTAAAGCTGCACTCTGGAACTTTTATGGTCTAAACCTGGACTAAACCAGGTCTGAACCCAGACTAAACCAGGTCTTGGTGTTGGTGATGTGGCGCTGTGAGATTTTAACATCTGCTCCTGTTTAAACTCTGGAGTTTTACTGTAACATTAAAACAGCGTCCCCCGGTGGAAGAGGCTGGTAATGAGGCTTTTAATCACAGTTCTGAATCACTCTGACAACTGCCTCTACCCACACCAGGCTGTAAAAGAAATACACTACTACTACTACTACTACTACTACTGCTACTGCTGCTACTACTACTACTACTACTACTACCATTACTACTACTCCTAACCTAACCTTTCATCTCTTACAGATTCTGCTTCTGTGATTGGGCGTTTTGGTTGGGAGGTGAGTGAACTTCACTATAACTTTAGAAAAATAGGTCTAAACTAGAACTAAACCAGGTCTAGACTGAACCAGAACTAAACCAGGACTAAAGCAGGTCTAAACTAAAACTAAACCAGGACTAAAGCAGGTCTAAACCAGAACTAAACCAGGACTAAAGCAGGTCTAAACCAGAACTAAACCAGGACTAAAGCAGGTCTGAACCAGAACTAAACCAAGACTAAAGCAGGTCTAAACTAAAACTAAACCACTACTAAAGCAGGTCTAAACCAGAACTAAACCAGGACTAAAGCAGGTCTAAACTAAAACTAAACCAGGACTAAAGCAGGTCTAAACCAGAACTAAACCAGGACTAAAGCAGGTCTGAACCAGAACTAAACCAGGACTAAAGCAGGTCTAAACTAAAACTAAACCAGGACTAAAGCAGGTCTGAACCAGAACTAAACCAGGACTAAAGCAGGTCTAAACTAAAACTAAACCAGGACTGAAGCAGGTCTAAACCAGAACTAAACCAGGACTAAAGCAGGTCTCTTCGGGTCTCCTGTCAGCACAGGTCCCTCTCTCTCTCTGGACACTGTCTGTTCCTGGACCGGACCCTTGGCTCTGCCCCCCCGCCGCTGTACTCGGGGGAGAGGACACAGGAGGGGGCGTGGTCTATGAAGCACCTGTTCAGGTACCCCTCCTCCCTACGGGCCGCCCTCGCCCGCTGGGCCTGGTCCTGCAGCAGGAGCAGAGAGCACCTCCGGGTGAGTCCGAGCACCCCCTCCACCGTCCCCCCGTACAGCTCCGAGGTGTAGTACCATTCCCCCTCCTTCTCCGTCACCGCGGCGACAGACTCCGCCCTCTCGTACGGGAGCTCACCGCGCGCTTTACCGTAAAAGTCCGAGTGAGCCACTACCACAAGCTCGTCCAGCACCTCCTCCCCCACCTCCCCCACGAACTCCAGGTCCACGTCCGCGCAGAGCACGTAGTCCACGCCCCCCTCCTCCCCCGCCATGCCCCTGACGACCTCCGCCAGCAGCGGCAGGCGCCGCAGGTGCAGCCTGTCCCACCCCGGCATCTCTGCGACGGGGACCACCCTGATCTCTCTGCCTGGGCGCAGGGGCGGGGGCGGGTGCAGCGCTCGCGGGTTGTCCGTCAGGATGTAGTAGGTGACCCGGCGCCGCGGCAGGAAGTGCTCCTCTGCTGTAGAGACGAAGCCCTGCAGGTAGAGGGCGTAGTTTCCCACCACCAGCGTCACCAGGGCGACGTGCAGGGGAGTGTCCAGGAAACGAGCTCTGCGCCGGGCCGCCAACGGAGACTCCGCCCACACCACAGGAGCGCCCCATGAGGTGACGGAGGGGGCGGGGCCACGGGGCGAGGGGGGCGGGACTCCGTGCCAGAAGGAAACCACAGCGTGAGTGGGAGTGGGGGGGGGGGGTTTACGGTGTGGGAGGAGGTCTGAGGAGAGAGAGGAGGGGGGTTAAACATCATCAACTGTGTACAGTATGTGTATGTATATATGTGTATATATATGTATGTATGTGTATGTATACACTAGTACATACACACATACGTACATTTACATATTGACTGTGTCATATCAGTGTTTCCAGCCTGGAGCCACCAGGGGGCGCCTCAGATTTCAGGGGGTCCCCAGAGCTTTGGTCGGAGGATCAAAGCCAGTACTGGTGAAGTTCACTTTATGTGTTCTCTGCATTTGACCCGTCCTTCAGTGTCTCTGGGTTACATCTGCATTTGACCCGTCCTTCAGTGTCTCTGGGTTACATCTGCGTTTGGCCCGTACTTCAGTGTCTCTGGGTTACTCCTACGTTTGACCCGTCCTTCAGTGTCTCTGGGTTACTCCTATGTTTGACCCGTCCTTCAGTGTCTCTGGGTAAGATCTGCGTTTGACCCGTCCTTCAGTGTCTCTGGGTTACACCTGCGTTTGACCCGTCCTTCAGTGTCTCTGGGTTACACCTGCGTTTGACCCGTCCCTCAGTGTCTCTGGGTTACTCCTACGTTTGACCCGTCCTTCAGTGTCTCTGGGTTACTCCTACGTTTGACCCATCCTTCAGTGTCTCTGGGTTACTCCTACGTTTGACCTGTCCTTCAGTGTCTCTGGGTTACATCTGCGTTTGACCCGTCCTTCAGTGTCTCTGGGTTACTCCTACGTTTGACCCATCCTTCAGTGTCTCTGGGTTACTCCTACGTTTGACCCGTCCTTCAGTGTCTCTGGGTTACATCTGCGTTTGACCCATCCTTCAGTGTCTCTGGGTTACTCCTGCATTTGACCCGTCCTTCAGTGTCTCTGGGTAACATCTGCGTTTGACCCGTCCTTCAGTGTCTCTGGGTTACATCTGCGTTTGACCCGTCCTTCAGTGTCTCTGGGTTACTCCTGCATTTGACCCGTCCTTCAGTGTCTCTGGGTAACATCTGCGTTTGACTCGTCCTTCAGTGTCTCTGGGTAACATCTGCGTTTCACCCGTCCTTCAGTGTCTCTGGGTTACTCCTGCATTTGACCCGTCCTTCAGTGTCTCTGGGTAACATCTGTGTTTGACCCATCCTTCAGTGTCTCTGGGTAAGATCTGCGTTTGACCCGTCCTTCAGTGTCTCTGGGTTACACCTGCGTTTGACCCGTCCTTCAGTGTCTCTGGGTTACCCCTGTCTGTAGCAGTGGGACCATCTCTAGATCCTGAGCTGGTCTTGGTCGGGACTCTCTGGGGGATTTGACCCGTTTTGGGTTCATGGGGAAACAGAAGTGCCCAGAACATGATTTTAAAAAGTCTGTGAGTTTCAGCAGAACAAATATTTATCTGAATGAAATAATCACGTGGTGTATTTTTAACTCTGTGCAGTGTTATTTAAACTAGAAAATAACTCCAGGCGTAGCACTGAGCTGCTGAAGGACACAGTGCAGCTGTGAACATTGGCAGATAGGGTCAGACTGGATAAAGTGCACATGCTGAGGTTCACCAGAGGGGGCAGTGTTGTTCACTAACACTAAACCTGTCAGTCACAAGAAAAACTGTGATATGAGTTTAGAGGAGCAGAGGGTCAGAGGAGGAGAGGGTCAGAGGAGCACAGGAGGAAAGGGTCAGAGGAGTAGAGGGTCAGCGGAGCAGAGGGTCAGAGGAGTAGAGGGTCAGAGGAGCAGAGGGTCAGAGGAGGAGAGGGTCAGAGGAGCAGAGGGTCAGAGGAGCAGAGGGTCAGAGGAGCAGAGGGTCAGAGGAGGAGAGGGTCAGAGGAGGAGTGGAGCGGGTCAGAGGAGGAGAGGGTCAGAGGAGGAGAGGAGAGGGTCGGAGGAGCAGAGGGTCAGAGGAGGAGAGGGTCAGAGGAGGAGAGGAGAGGGTCGGAGGAGGAGTGGAGCGGGTCAGAGGAGGAGAGGGTCAGAGGAGCACAGGAGGAGAGGGTCAGAGGAGGAGAAGAGAGGGTCGGAGGAGCAGAGGGTCAGAGGAGCACAGGAGGAGAGGGTCAGAGGAGGAGCAGAGGGTCAGAGGAGGAGAGGGTCAGAGGAGCAGAGGGTCAGAGGAGGAGAGGGTCAGAGGAGCACAGGAGGAGAGGGTCAGAGGAGCAGAGGGTCAGAGGAGGAGAGGGTCAGAGGAGCACAGGAGGAGAGAGTCAGAGGAGGAGAGGAGAGGGTCGGAGGAGCAGAGGGTCAGAGGAGGAGAGGGTCAGAGGAGGAGAGGGTCAGAGGAGCACAGGAGGAGAGGGTCAGAGGAGGAGAGGGTCAGAGGAGCACAGGAGGAGAGGGTCAGAGGAGGAGAGGGTCAGAGGAGGAGAGGGTCAGAGAAGCACAGGAGGAGAGAGTCAGAGGAGGAGAGGAGAGGGTCGGAGGAGCAGAGGGTCAGAGGAGGAGAGGGTCAGAGGAGCACAGGAGGAGAGGGTCAGAGGAGGAGAGGAGAGGGTCGGAGGAGCAGAGGGTCAGAGGAGCACAGGAGGAGAGGGTCAGAGGAGCAGAGGGTCAGAGGAGGAGAGGGTCAGAGGAGCACAGGAGGAGAGGGTCAGAGGAGCAGAGGGTCAGAGGAGGAGAGGGTCAGAGGAGCACAGGAGGAGAGGGTCAGAGGAGTAGAGGGTCAGAGGAGCAGAGGGTCAGAGGAGCACAGGAGGAGAGGGTCAGAGGAGGAGAGGAGCAGAGGGTCAGAGGAGCAGAGGGTCAGAGGAGGAGAGGGTCAGAGGAGCAGGTGGTGTAGAGGAGGAGCAGGTGGTGCAGAGGATACTCACACATGATGATGAAGAGGGCGGTGCAGAGGAGGAGTTGGCGTCGGTTGAACCTGAAGACTCCTGTTTCAAACACATTTTATATTAGTGTTGTGCTCTTGGGCAAAACACTTCCTGCCAGGTAAATGGTTTAGTCCCAGTTTAGTCCTGCTTTAGTCCTGCTTTAGTCCTGCTATAGTACTGCTATAGTCCTGGTTTAGTCCTGGTTTAGTCCTGGTTTGTGGAGCTGATTCCAAACAAATAATGAGAAGGAGAAACATTTGTGGAGCACAGTTTTGGAGAAACGGTGAAACTCTAAACCAGGACTAAACCAGGACTGAACCAGAACTGAACCAAAACTGAACCAGGACTGAACCAAAACTGAACCAGAACTGAACCAAGACTAAACCAGGACTGAACCAGGACTGAACCAAAACTGAACCAGAACTGAACCAGGACTAAACCAGGACTGAACCAGGACTGAACCAGGACTAAACCAGGACTAAACCAGGATCATCGGTTTGGAGATTTCTTTCAAAACAGTGACTCTCTCGTTGAGTTCTTGGCCGCTCCAAAACATCTGAATCTATGACATCATCAAACCGCAGAGGTCAAAGGTGACACTAACCTGATCCCAGTGTTGCCATGATGACGACCTGCGTGACCTCTGACCCCGCTCCGTCGTGTTCACAGTCTGTCCTCTGGTCCGTCTGGAGTCATTTTTTCTGCGTTTCTTTTCCACGTGAGTTTTCCAACGCCCCTCTTTCTCTCTCCTCCCTCTCTCTCCTCCCTCTTTCTCTCTCCTCCCTCTCTCTCTTCCCTCTTTCTCTCTCCTCCCTCTCTCCTCCCTCTTTCTCTCCTCCCCCTCACTCTTCCCTCTTTCTCTCCTCTCCTTCTTTCTCTCCTCCCCCTCTCACTGTTCCCTCTTTCTCTCCTCCTCCTCTCTCCTCCTTCTTTCTCTCCTCCCTCTCTCTCTTCCCTCTCCTCTCCCTCTTTCCTCCGCTTTTCTCTCCTCCCTCCCTCTCTTCTCTTTCTCACCCTCTTTCTCTTCTCTCTCACTCTCTCCTCCTCTCTTCTCTCTTTCTGCTCTGTCTCTCCTCTCTTTTTCTCTCTCCTTGCTCTTCTCCCTCTCTCTCCTCCGTCTATCCCCCCTCTCTTCCTCTCTATTCTCTCCTCCTCCTCATTTTCAGCAGCCTCATCTCTCCCCATCCCTCTTACCTTCCCTCTCTTCTCTTCTTCTCTCTTTTTCTAACTCCTCCCATCTCTCCCCCTCTCTCATTCCTCTACTCTCTCTTTTTTTCTGTATCTTCTCTTTCTCCCTCCACTCTCCTCCCTCTGTTTTTTCTCTCCTTCTTTGGCCATATCTCTCTTCCCTCTCTTCCCTACTCTGATTTCTCCACCTCTCGTTTTTCTCTCTCTCTCTCTTTTCTCCCTCTATAGTTCTCCTCTTTCTTTTCTCTGTGAACACTCCTTCCTTTCTCTCCTCCCCTTTTTCCCTTTCTCTTTACTCCTCCTCCTCTTCTCTCTGTGCTCCACCAGAGGGCAGCACAAGACCTACTGTCTTTCCATGGGCTGAATCAGTCCTGGTGAAGTCCTGGTTTAGTCCTGGTTTGGTCCTGTTTCAGTCCTGGTTCAGTCCTGGTTTGGTCCTGTTTCAGTTCTGGTTTAGTCCTGTTTCAGTCATGGTTTAGTCCTGGTTTGGTCCTGTTTCAGTCCTGTTTTAGTCCTGATTCAGTCCTGTTTCAGTCCTGGTTTAGTCCTGGTTTGGCCCTGTTTCAGTCCTGGTTTAGTCCTGGTTTGGTCCTGTTTCAGTCCTGGTTTAGTCCTGTTTCAGTCCTGTTTCAGTCCTGGTTTGGCCCTGTTTCAGTCCTGGTTTAGTCCTGGTTTGGTCCTGTTTCAGTCCTGGTTTAGTCCTGGTTTGGTCCTGTTTCAGTCCTGGTTTAGTCCTGGTCCATTAAAAACAGAACCATGTGTTCACTTTGCTATTATTTATTTATTTACTTATTTTGTTTAAATTTCACTTTTTACAGAAACAGATTCGACTTTGGACTAAAGCCTCAAATACAAACGAACAGAAAGAGCTACAGCAAAATTAAATATTAAATAAAAATAATCTGAAATTTCACTTTTCCAAACTGTAAGGCTGTGAGAGAAACTGTGCTTCAAATCCCAGAATGCACCTGTTTGTAGTCCACATGGCAGAGAAAGAAACTACAGAGTAGCCGTTAGCACATTGGTTTAAACGTTTGGCAGTGTTTTATGATGTCATCAAACGGCGCACAGATAAATGAGGTCATGTTACCGTAGAAATGCTGAGGGACTTTTACAAAAATATGAGATTTTCAAATGTTAAAACTGCACAAAACTCATCTGTGGATTTGAGCGCAGAGCGACAGGAAGTCTGACCGGTCCAGACAGAGGTTTAGTCCTGGTCTAGTCCAGGTTTAGTCCAGGTTTACTCCTGGTTTAGACCTGATTTAGTCCTGTTTTAGTCCTGTTTTAGTCCTGTTTTAGTCCTGTTTTAGTCCTGTTTTAGTCCTGGTTTAGACCTCGTTTAGACCTCGTTTAGTCCTGTTTTAGTCCTGGTTTAGACCTGTTTTAGTCCTGCTTTAGTCCTGCTTTAGACCTGGTTTAGACCTGGTTTAGTCCTGTTTTAGACCTGGTTTAGTCCTGGTTTAGTCCTGGTTTAGACCTGTTTTAGACCTGTTTTTAGACCTGGTTTAGACCTGGTTTAGTCCTGGTTTAGTCCTGTTTTAGTCCTGGTTTAGTCCTGGTTTAGACCTGGTTTAGTCCTGGTTTAGTCCTGTTTTAGACCTGGTTTAGACCTGGTTTAGACCTGTTTTAGACCTGGTTTTATTCCTGGTTTAGACCTGGTTTAGACCGGTCCAATGCAAAATACTGTTAATTTTCTTCACCCTGAGTAACTTCATATTTTCATTATTTTAATACAGTGCCCTCTGTCCAATGACGTCACATTAATTATTATAGTTTTTGTGTCATCAAAGTATAAATATTTGTGTTTTAGTTTAGTCAAATTAGACATTAACGTTCCATTTTTCATCCTTTTCTTCTGTATTTCCAGAGAGCACTGTACACTCCAGCTTTCTCCATCTTGAGATTGGTTCTGTCAAATTGTCACGAAAACAAAATTATCCAAGAATTTTAAAATTACAATTTGGGTTTAAGACATTTCACCCACATTTTACAATCACCGTCTGAGAATAAATACGTTTGATAATAATAAATCTGTAATATAATAATGATAATAAAGTGTAAGCTCATGCTACAGCGGGCAGAGGGACACGAACGGACCCAATTCAAACACAAAGACAATTCTAAATACATTTGGCAAATAAAGACTTAAATCTGCAGCATTGAGTCGTCCGCACTTTGACCAGCGCCTCATTAATCTTCAAAAACACTTTAATTTCACTAATAATGGACTTTTATGAACAGGGCTGGACACAGACGTCACTCTGGTTTGTTCTGAAAACGCAGAGCACCGGCCACACACCGAACATCTTCACATTTGGGATTTTAGCAAAGGTTTTGTTTGGTCTTTTCTAGATTTTTTTTTGTTTTCTTGAAGTTTATAAAGTTACTTCCTGGTTCCTGGTAATTACGTAACTGTTACCTGGCAACCATGATGTAAACAAGGGCCCAACGCCATCACTTTCACCACAGACTGTAAAGACGTGGACTGAGCATCAAGTGACGTCACCACAGCATTCAGCTCCAGTCAAATGAAGCTCACTGAGGCTGGTGGTTACAGGAGTGAATTTGGAGCCAGGTTTTATATTAGGAATTTATTTATTTATTAACGGACAAAACGTTGAAATAAAAACTCCAGGACCCTGTCGCGGCTTCAGAAGAACATTTCAGACCCAGAGCCTCCTTCTGAGCCAGAGTCAGAAGGAGCCGGAAGAGCCGCCATGCTCACTTCCTGTTTGGAACGCGGCGGCTAGTGCGTTAGCTCTGTCCATTTATATAAACAGTGTATGACTTTAGCCTATTTTTAATCATTGATAATCATGTTGAACATGAGTCTAGAGCTGCTGTTTCATGTTTTATCAGAACCTCTGCACAGAGAGGGGGAAATATGATTAAAGATTAAATATTAGATTAAATATTTGAAATAATTAAGTTTACAGCCGCATAACGTGCAGTTTTTCAGCTTGTGCTTTTACACCTCGTGTTTGGACGTTTGAACGCTTTTCTGATGGACTGAAAATCCTGTGTGACCAACGCCGCTGTCGGGGAATCCCAAAACAGTGAGATTTTCATTTTTTGGCAAAATTGCTAAACTCCAAATGAAGCCTAAATCAGAACCATAAAGTATTCCTCCAGTGAAAGAGCGCGGGTCCAAATGGAGCTACTGACAACACATTTTGAATTCAGAAGAACACGGTGAGAGTCCAGGTCCAGCCCTGTTCACAGACCTTCAGAACTCTTGGGAAATGCTAACTCTCCTGTCACTAACTCCCCTGTCGCTCCTGTCGCTAGCTCATGGAAGTATAAGTTCATTATAGGACATTATCGACATTATAGGTCCATGTGCTAGCTCCAGGTGCTAGCTCGTGTAGCTGGTGTGGGGCGGATTGTGCGGGGCGGATCAGGTCATATCCTGTCGTCTCCTAGCAGCTGGAGCAGCGCCTGCAGGAGGCGGTCGTCACGGTGACGGTAGCTGTTCTGGTAAAAGCGGTCCACGTATCGGCTGTAGACCGGGTCCTGGGGGGTCTGGATCCGGTTGATCAGGTCCAGAGCCTGGTACAGTGCCTGAGGGGGGAGCCTGGAGGGAGCAGCCCCAGGAGAGGGCCTCATCCTGGGGGAACCGCGAGGCCCTGCCCCCCCTGGGACTCTGTCCTCCGGGACTGGAGTCTGTTTGCCAAATGCGGCCTGTAGGAGGCGCTGCAGGGCCACAGAGGAGGGGTCAGAGGAGGCGGGGTCAGAAGAGGCGGGGTCAGAAGAGGCGGGGTCAGAAGAGCGCTCTCTCTCTCTGTTGGGAGGAGTCTCTGTTTGGGGGAGGGGCTGTTCCTCGGTGGGTTCCTGTGGAGAGGTCAGAGGTCAAAGGTCAGACAGTGTAAAGCCCAGAGGGGACCAAGTCCTCGTGTTGCAAATCTCAAGTCTTTGAACTTTAAGTGTTTGACCCAAAGAACAGAATCCAGCTCATAAGTTTGTTCTTTAAAGACTTTTAAACATCCTGTTCAACAGGGAGGAAACATGCAGATCTTATGGTACGAGTTTGGTGGAGGTTTTGGAAGTGAAGTGAATTTGTAACTATTTCCTTTTGAAAAGATCCTCAGCATCTCAGTGTGAATCAGAATCCAAACAATTATAATTTGAAAGTGTTCAGTGGGAGGGACTGTTCCTGTGAAAAACTCTGAAAGTATCAGTTTACAGAGAAAAAAGTGTTTTCTAAAAAAGTCACTCAAGTCAAGTCTGAGTCCATTTGATCAAGTCCAGTCTAGTCCACACAGCTCCTTCAAACATCTCACTCCCTGTCATCCCGCTTTGCCCCTGCCCCCCTGCCGCCCCTGCCTCACCTCCATGTGCTCCACCCCTCTCCTGTCGTTCTGGACGGGGTTGTAGGGGGTGTAGACTCGAGGTTTCTTCATATGTTCTGGTTTCTCTGAGGTTCCGTGAAGAATCAACTTCCAGCTCAAGATCCGCCCTTTATTCTCCATCCGCCCGGACTGAGAGAGAGAAACCAGGTCTGAACCAGGTCTGAACCAGGTCTGAACCAGGTCTGAACCAGGACTAAACCAGGACTAAACCAGGACTCACGGTGTCTGTGATCTTGAGGGTCCAGGTCCCGGTGGGATCTTCTCCCCAGGTGTGCACAGACATGAAGTACCAGTTTCTGAACCCACTGGCAGAAGTGTCCCTCTCCCGCTCGGCCAGCAGCACCGTGGGGGTCCCTACAACACAGAGGTCAGAGGTCAAAGGGGGGGGCCCTATAAACACAAAGGTCAAAGGGGGGGGGCCCTATAAACACAGAGGTCGGGGGGGTCTCTGGTCACACCAAAGGAACAAGGCGGAAAATCAAACTTTAATTTTAGGTGTTAGGGGGCGGGGTTAGGTGTTATGGGGCGGGGTTGTTAGGGGCAGGGTTATGTGTTAGGGGGCGGGGTTAGGTGTTAGTGGGTGAGGTTATGTGTTAGGGGGCGGGGTTAGGTGTTAGGGGGCGAGGTTATGTGTTAGGGGGTGGGGTTAGGTGTTACCTGACGGCGAGGTGAGCGTGATGTGCAGGTCTCCTCTCCTCGTGTACTCGATGCTCGCCTCCACCTGGACGTGCTCCAGAGACAGCACGGAGTTCTCCTGCCCCCTACAGGCACCTGTCGGAATCTCTATGGTAATCTCACCTGCCGCCTTCAGCTCTCTGCGGAGGGAAGAAGAGAGGAGACGAGAGGAGAGGAGAGAAGAGGAGAGGAGAGAAGAGAAGAGAAGAGAAGAGAGGAAAGAGAGAGAGGAAAGAGGAGAGGAGGAGGGCGGAGTCTGTATTAAAGGGAAAGGATTGAGTAAATCTGATCTGAACATTATGACATAATCTGAACCCGAGTTTGAGACGCTCCGACCTCAGAGTACAAAAGAGTATATACAGAGTACACAAGAGTATATACAGATTACGCAGATCTCTACAGTACATGTATCTTTGTATGTACATATATACATGTACAAAATCTATACTGCCCAAAGTTTTCTGTCCCCTCCTTGACTCACAGATCAACTTCAGTCACATCCTGTTCTTAATCCACAGGGTTTAATATGACATCGGTCCTTTGCAGATGTAACAGCTTCAACTCTTCTGGGAAGGTCCACAAGGTTTGAGTGTGAGTGAGTGTGTTTATGGGAATTTTTGCCCACTCTTCCAGAAGTGCATTTGTGAGGTCACACACTGATGTTGGATGAGAAGGTCTGGCTCTCAGTCTCCGCTCTAATTCATCCCAAAGGTGTTCTATCAGGTTGAGGTCAGGACTCAGTGCAGGACAGTCAAGTTCATCCACACCAAACTCTCTCATCCAGGTCTTTATGGACGTTGCTTTGTGCACTGGTGCACAGTCATATGGAAGAGGAAGGGACCATCTCCAAACTGTTCCACAAAGTTGGGGGCATGGAATTGTCCAAAATCTCTTGGTGCTGAAGCATTCAGAGCTCCTTTCACTGGAACTAAGGGTCCAACCCCACACCATAATCCCCCCTCCACCAAACTTTGCACTCGGCACAGTTCAGTCAGACAAGTACCGTTCCCCTGGCAACCGCCAAACCCAGACTCATCCATCAGATTGAAGATGGAGAAGTGTGATTCTTCACTCCAGAGAACGTGTCTCCACTGCTCTAGAGTCCAGTGGCGGCGCTTTACACCACTGCATCCGATGCTTTGCACTTGGTGATGTTTGTCCTGGATGCAGCTGCTCGGCCATGGAAACCCATTCCATGAATCTCTACACACTGTTCTTGAGCTAATCTGAAGGACACATGAAGTTTGGAGGTCTGTAGAGATTGACTCTGCAGAAAGTTGGTGACCTCTGTGCACTATGACCTCAACATCCGCTGACCCGCCCCGTCAGTTTACGTGGACTTCCACTTCGTGGCTGAGTTCCTGTCATTCCCAGTCACTTCCACTTTGTTCTAATCCCACTGACAGTCGACTGTGGAATATTTAGGAGCGAGAAAATTTCCCGACTGGACTTGTTGCACAGGTTCATCCTGTCACAGCACCACGCTGGAATTCACTGAGCTCCTGAGAGCGACTCATTCTTTACAAATGTTTGTAGAAACAGTCTGCAGGTCCAGGGGTTTGATTTTATTCAGCTGTGGCCCTGGAAGTGACTGGAACACCTGAGTTTGATTATTTGAATGGGCGAGTGAATAGTGTAGTGTGTCTATAGTAGCAGTATAGTGTGTGTATATACAGTATACATATGTACACGTGTGTGTTTGTTACCTGGGCTGAAAGGAGTCGTCCTTCACGATGCACTGTTTCTTCTCTGGCACCTGTCGCCAGGTGTCAGGGTGTGACAGGTCCACCAGAGCTTTGGCGTTTAGGAGTCCGAAGCCGAACCTGCTGTTCACCATAAGCCCCGCCCCGTTCCTCTTCCAGCCCGGATTCCCCGCCAGGGGGTCAAACTCTGAGGTCCACACCACCAGGTGCTGCAGGTCCCTCCAGGTCAACTCCGGGCTGGAGAGACAAGTACTATTACTACTACTACTACTACAAATACTACTACAACTACTACTGCAGGTCTCTCCAGGTCAGAGAGAGGAAAGAGAGAGAAGTACTATTACTACAACTATAAGCAATAATTTTATTTTTTATTAGAAGCAATAATACTACTGCTACTACAACTACTATAGCTGACAGTAGTACTCCAGCACAGTATTTGCAGTACTTTTCACTTTTTGTTCGTAGTACTTGTTGGTAGTATTTGCAGTACTTTTTGCAATACTCTTCAGTATTTGTACTCACTTCTGTTCCAGCGCGAGGGCGAAGATCCCGGCGGCGAGAGGAGCTGAGGCTGAGGTCCCCGTGTGAGTCTCTGTGCACTCGTCATGAAGATCTGCACTGGTCTGAGGAACGCACAAAACACACAACACACTCCGTGTAACGCACAAAAAACCACAACACACTCAGTGTAACACATAAAAAACACACAACGCACAAAAACACACAACACACTCAGTGTAACGCACAAAAAACACACAACACACTCAGTGTAACGCACAAAAAACACAACACACACACAACACACAGGCTACAGGAGGATGGGAGGGGGTCAGGGATGTGACACGGGAGGGCATCAGGTGCACTCACGATCCTCTGGTCGGTGTAGTCGCCGCTGCTGTAGGCCGTGGCGAGGGTGGACGAGCACTTCTCGGCGTACCACGGCGAGCGTCCGTGTTGAGACGCGCTGGAGATGGACACGGTGTAAATACTGTCGGTGTAACCGTCACAGTCACAGTTATCGCCCTGACGACCGCCGTTACCAGACGCCCACACGAAGATCGAACCCTTACCGCCACGACCCTGAGCGAGGGAGGGGGAGAGGAGGAGGAGAGGAGGAGGAGGAGGAGAGGAGGAGGAAGAGGAGGAAGAGGAGGGGAGGAGGAGGAGGAGGAGGAGGGGAGGAGAGGAGGAGGAGGGGAGGAGAGGAGGAGGAGAGAAGAGGAGGAAGAGGAGGAGAGAGGAGAGGAGGAGGAGGAGAGAGGAGGGGAGGCAGAGGAGGAGGGGAGGAGGAGGAGGAAGAGGAGGAGGAAGAGAGAGGAGGAAGAGGAGAGGTGGAGGAGGGGAGGAGGAGGAGAGGAGGAAGAGGAGGAGGAGAAGAGGAGGAGGAGGAAGAGGAGAGCAGGAGGAGGGGAGAAGAGGAGGAAGAGGAGGAGAGGAAGAGTCAGTTAAACTGATCACAAACAAAATCTGATATGATCCTGATCTGTGGAAAAGCTGCTCACTGTGAAAGCAGAAAGTAAAAAACAAAAGCCACACAGGAAGTCGTAATTACGACTTTTAAACTCAGAATTATGACTTTTAAACTCAGAATTACGACTTTTAAACTCAGAATTACGACTTTTAAACTCAGAATTATAACTTCCTGTGAGGCGTCCGTAAGACTGTGACCTGAAGTGAAAATGTGTTTAGTTCAGTTTGAGGGTGAGACGTGTGGCCCTGGCACTGTTATTTTACAGTTCATTTTAAAGTTCATTTTACAGTTCTTCTTGGTTGTATATGTTTGTATAGAGTTTCATATATATATATATATATATATATATATATATATATATATATATATATATATATATATATATATATATATATATATATATATAATGTATGGAGTATATCTATACCTTCTGTATGCCGTACTCGAAGGCCTTGGTGGCCAGCCTGCCGGGGCCCTCCACAGTCTTTCCGTCGTCGTTGGGGCCCCAGCTGGCGCTGTAGATGTCCACATGGTCGGGGTTAAACCCGATGGAACTCGCCTCGATGGCGTCCGTCACTATCCCGTCGAGCATACGGATCCCTACAGAACACCACGTATATACAGTATATATTGAACTAAAGCGTATAGATCCTATATAACAGCACATATACGTATATAGTGTTAATATAAAGCGTATAGACTATATAGATTGTATAGAGCGTATAGACTGTACAGACTGTATAGATTGTATAGACTATATAGATTGTATAGAGCGTATAGATTGTACAGATTGTATAGACTGTATAGATTGTATAGATTATATAGATTGTATAGACTGTATAGATTGTATAGAGTACACATATATACGCTCTGTTGAAACTCTCTCCTCTGTAAACGGCGTCAGGTCGGAGCGTCTCACCTCCCACTTTGGCGTTGAAGGCCACGCCCACGCCACACTTGTTGTTGTTCGCCTGCATGGCGATCTCCCCCGCACAACGGGTCCCGTGTCTGAAACACACACACAGTTAGAACACACAACACTCCGAGAACACACACAAAACACACACACACAGAACACACACACAGTTACAACATGCAACACATGCAGAACATGCAACACACTGTTTACATGCGAATATGGCCATGTTAGCATGTGTGATATTAGTGCGTTAGCATGTTAGCATGTATGATATTAGCATGTTAGCATGTGTGATGTTAGCAGCAGCAGCAGTGCCCAGCGAGCCAGGACAGTGTCACTGCCCACACTGTGGACGCGCCTGCCGATCCAGACTGGGACTCCATAGCCACCTGAGAGTCCACAACAAATGAGAGTGACACACAAGGACGTCATCGTCGGATACGACGGACCACCAAGAGCATGTATGATATTAGCATGTTAGCGTGTATGATATTAGCACGTTAGCATGTTAGCATGTATGATAGTAGCATGATAGCATGTGTGATGTTAGCACGTTAGCATGTTAGCATGTGTGATGTTAGCACGTTAGCATGTATGATATTAGCACGTTAGCATGTATGATGTTAGCACGTTAGCATGTATGATATTAGTATGTTAGCATGTGTGATGTTAGCACGTTAGCATGTATGATATTAGCACGTTAGCATGTGTGATGTTAGCACATTAGCATGTATGATATTAGCACGTTAGCATGTTAGCGTGTTTCAGACTCACTTGTTCTCGTTGGTGGCGTCGTATCGGGGGAAGGGGTCGGGGTCGTTGTCGTTAAAGTCGTAACTTGCCGCTGGATCCTGAAAAAAAAAAAAAAAAAAAAAAAAAGAGCGGGACAGGGATTAAAGCTGCTCTGTGGAACTTTCCTACTGCAGGAGTTTCATTTTTGTCTCTGAGTCCCTCCTCCGTTTGTGTGTGTGTGTCAGATGCTCTCCCGGTGTGTCAGATGCCCTCCCTGTCTGTGTCAGATGCCCTCCCGGTGCGTCAGATGCCCTCCCTGTCTGTGTCAGATGCCCTCCCCGTGTGTCAGATGCCCTCCCTGTCTGTGTCAGATGCCCTCCCGGTGTGTCAGATGCCCTCCCTGTCTGTGTCAGATGCCCTCCCGGTGTGTCAGATGCCCTCCCGGTGCATCAGATGCCCTCCCTGTCTGTGTCAGATGCCCTCCCGGTGTATCAGATGCCCTCCCGGTGCGTCAGATGCCCTCCCGGTGCGTCAGATGCCCTCCCGCTCACATAGTTGTTGTAGATGTCTGTGTGGTTCCACTCGAGGCCGTCGTCCAGGACGGTGATGACCACGCCTTTCCCGGTGATGCCCTTCTGCCACACGGGGATCACGTGGAGGTCCAGTTTGGGCAGAGAGGGCGAGGTCCGAGTGTCCTGCTGCAGAGCACAAGAACAGAGGAGAAACTGTGAGAAATCATCTGCTCCATCTGCTCTTCCTCTGCACCATCTTCTCCTCCTCATCTGCTCCTCCTCATCTGCTCCTCCTCATCTGCTCCATCTGCTCCTGCTCTGCTCCTCTGATCCTCTCCTCTGTTCACCTTCTCTCCTCCTCCTCCTCCTCTCTCCTCCTCAGTAGTTGACTCTCTCTCCTCTCCTCCTCCTCTCCTCCTCTCCTCTCCAGTAGTTGACCCTCTCTCCTCTCCTCCTCCTCCTCCTCCTCCTCCTCCTCCTCCTCCTCCTCCTCCTCCTCCTCTTCTCCTCTCCTCTCCTCCTCGGTAGTTGACCCTCTCTCTCTGTAGCATCTTAAATTGATTCTGTTTTCATCTCTTTGTCTAAAGGTCACAGGCTCCAGTCTCTTCTCTGTGACATTTAGACCCTCAAAACCTGGACCAGGTCTTATCTGAGTCCAGACCGGTCTAAAGGGCTCTCCAAGACCCCACAAAGACCAGACAAAGACCCCGCAAGGACCCCACAAAGACCAGACAAAGACCCCACAAAGACTAGACAAAGACCCCGCAAAGACCAGACAAAGACCGGACAAAGACCGGACCAAGAGCAGATTAGGACTGAACAAAAGGCCTCTGAACCTCTTATTCTTCTCTAGCACAGTTCACTTTACAGCCCTTTATGATACTCTACACTGATATCACTCTGGGGGTGTTCTACATCTATGTCTATGGTGCAATGTTCAGCAGTTACCATAGTGACACAATGCAAACATTAGCAAACACTGCCAGAAAAGTTTTTCGTCTGAAAACTCAATTAAGAAAAACCCCAAAGTGATTTAAAGACGAGTCACGTCTCTGCCTCTGTCTCTCCTCTGCCTCTGCCTCTGTCTGTCTCTGTCTGCCTCTGTCTGTCTCTGCCTCTGTCTCTGCCTCTGTCTCTGCCTCTGTCTCTGCCTCTCCTCTGTCTCTGTCTCTCCTCTGCCTCTGTCTCTCCTCTGCCTCTGCCTCTGTCTCTCCTCTGCCTCTGTCTCTGTCTCTGCCTCTGTCTCTCCTCTGTCTCTGTCTCTCCTCTGTCTCTGTCTCTGCCTCTGTCTCTCCTCTGCCTGTCTCTGTTTGCCTCTGCCTGTCTCTGCCTCTGTCTGTCTCTGCCTCTGTCTCTCCTCTGTCTCTGTCTCTCCTCTGTCTCTGTCTCTCCTCTGCCTCTGTCTCTCCTCTGTCTCTCCTCTGCCTCTGTCTCTCCTGTCTCTCCTCTGTCTCTGCCTCTCCTCTGCCTCTGTCTCTCCTCTGTCTCTGCCTCTGTCTCTCCTCTGTCTCTCCTCTGTCTCTCCTCTGTCTCTCCTCTGTCTCTCCTCTGTCTCTGCCTCTCCTCTGCCTCTGTCTCGTCTCTGCCTCTGTCTCTCCTCTGCCTCTGCCTCTGTCTCTGCCTCTCCTCTGCCTCTGTCTCTCCTCTGTCTCTGTCTCTCCTCTGTCTCTGTCTCTCCTCTGTCTCTGCCTCTGTCTCTGCCTCTCCTCTGCCTCTGTCTCTCCTGTCTCTCCTCTGTCTCTGCCTCTCCTCTGCCTCTGTCTCTCCTCTGTCTCTGCCTCTGTCTCTCCTCTGTCTCTCCTCTGTCTCTGTCTCTCCTCTGTCTCTGCCTCTCCTCTGCCTCTGTCTCGTCTCTGCCTCTGTCTCTCCTCTGCCTCTGCCTCTGTCTCTGCCTCTCCTCTGCCTCTGTCTCTCCTCTGTCTCTGTCTCTGCCTCTGTCTCTGCCTCTCCTCTGCCTCTCCTCTGCCTCTGTCTCGTCTCTGCCTCTCCTCTGTCTCTGCCTCTGTCTCTGCCTCTCCTCTGCCTCTGTCTCGTCTCTGCCTCTGTCTCGCCTCTGTCTCTCCTCTGCCTCTGTCTGTCTCTCCTCTCTCTCTGTCTCTGCCTCTCTCTCTCTGTCTCTGCCTCTCTCTCTGTCTCTCCTCTGCCTCTGTCTCTCCTCTGCCTCTGTCTCTCCTCTGCCTCTGTCTCTGTCTCTGCCTCTGTCTCTCCTCTGCCTCTGTCTCTGCCTGTCTCTCCTCTGTCTCTGTCTCTCCTCTGCCTCTGTCTCTCCTCTGTCTCTGTCTCTCCTCTGTCTCTCCTCTGCCTCTGTCTGCCTCTGCCTCTGTCTGCCTCTGCCTGTCTCTGTCTGTCTCTCCTCTGTCTCTGTCTCTCCTCTGTCTCTGTCTCTCCTCTGTCTCTGTCTCTGCCTCTCCTCTGTCTCTGTCTCTCCTCTGCCTCTGTCTCTCCTCTGCCTCTGTCTCTTCACTGTCTCTTTCTCTCCTCTGTCTCTGTCTCTTCACTGTCTCTGTCTCTGCCTCTGCCTCTGCCTCTGTCTCTTTCACGGCTGATGAGGCTGAGTCTGTTTAATTATGTCCGCTCCAGCACATGAGATAAAATGATGACAGAAGCAGACGCATTTTTGCTTCTCTGCGTGTGGATCATTTAAGTTTGGATTTTTATTTCCTACGAGGACTCAAAGAGACATTGCGGATTTCATTTGAACATTTGCATCAACCAAATGTCTTTTTTTCGGAGTTCAAAATGTTTTTGTTACATGCAGAAGTAAAATTCCACGTTCTCTGCAGCATTTCACTGATTTCATAAATGCGACACACTTTAGTCTTTTATACAGAGACACAGGTTAAAAAAAATGCTGCAGTTTTTTCCTCATTTTAGAGTCAAAAGGTTTTGTGGCTCCGGACGGGAGAAGCTCCAAACGGCTCTTTGAGGGTTTAGAGGATCTGGTGTGGACCAGGGTGGAATTCCAAAGAATCAAATTAAACTTCTGTAACTTAATTAACATTAAATTATACAAATGGAATTAACATTTTATGAAATTAAATCTAAAGTTCCTCAAACATAATAAAACCCCTCCCCCTCTGTGTGAAGCTCCTCCCCCTCTGTGTGAAGCTCCTCCCCTCTGCTTCAGGAAACTCACAATAATCAGATCTGTTTGAATAAATAAACCTGCTCAGAGGAAAACATAACGTCCAGCTCCCTTTCTCTCCTCCCTCTCTCCTTTCTCCTCCCTCTCTCTTCTCCCTCTCTTCTCCTCCCTCTCTCCTCCTCCCTCTCTCCTCTCCTCCATTTTGTTTCAGTCGTATCACTTTGGTCTTAGATTCACTCAGACCTGCTTCTGTCACTGATGAGGATGACTCATGTGAGAAGAGAGGGAGGAAGAGCGGAGGGGTGGAAGAGAAAAGAGAGTGAGAAAGAGGTGAAAGAGGAGAGAGATAGAGAGAGGAGGGAGGGAGCAGGTGGTGGATCATTGCAGCAGCATTTAGTGGAGAAGAAAAACAAACAGCTGCAGAGGAGAGAGAGAAGAGAGGGAGGAGGAAAAAGAGAGAGGAGGAAAGAGAGGAGGAGAGGGAGAGAAGAGAGGGACAGAGAAGAGAGGAAAGAGGAGGAAGGGAGAGAGAAGAGATGGAGGAGGAAAACGAGAGAGAGAAGAGAGGAAAGAGGAGGAAAAGGAGAGAGAAGAGGAAAGAGAGGAGGAGAGGAGAACCAGAGAGAGGGAAGAGAGTTGGGGAGAGGATGGAGAAAGTGAGGGATGGATGAGTGGGAGGAGGGATGGGTGGAGAGAGGGAGGAGGGATGGAAGTTAGTCCTGATGTAGACCCGGTTTAGTCCTGATGTAGACCCGGTTTAGTCCTGATGTAGACCCGGTTTAGTCCTGATGTAGACCCGGTTTAGTCCTGATATAGACCCGGTTTAGTCCTGTTCTAGTCCAGGTTTTCGTTAGCGCCAACAGCTGAGCGTCACTGTCACCTGTTTAATGATACAGTGTCATGAAGGAGGGAGGAGAGGAGGAGAGCAGGAGAGGAGAGAAGGAGAGGGAGGAGAGCAGGAGAGGAGAGAAGGAGAGGGAGGAGAGGAGAGAAGGAGAGGGAGGAGAGGAGAGAAGGAGAGGGAGGAGAGCAGGAGAGGAGAGGAGAGAAGGAGAGGGAGGAGAGCAGGAGAGGAGAGGGAGGAGAGCAGGAGAGAGGAGGAGAGGAGGGAGGGATGAGAAGAGGTGATTCACAGTTTGACTTTCCTCTGCGTCACACCTGCTCATCCCTCCATCTCCTCTCTCTCTCCATCTCTCCATCTCTCCATGAGGTCAGAGAAGAGCACAGGGAACAAGTCATTATCCCTCCATCCATCCCTCTATCCATGCATCCACACATCCCCTATCCCTCTGTCTACTCTCTCCATCCTTCCATCTCTCCGTGAGGTCAGAGCTGCTCAGGTCAGAACTCTGAGTCACACAAACAGTCATTTATCCATCCCTCCATCTATCCCTCCATCTCTTTCTGTAAAAGAAACACATATCCATCCATTTATCTCTCCATCCGTACATCCTCTAAAGTGTCTGTCGTTTATCTACACTCTCTCCCTCTCCTCTCTCTCTCTCCTCTCTCCCTCTCCTCTCTCCCTCTCCTCTCTCCCTCTCCTCTCTCCCTCTCCTCTCTCCCTCTCCTCTCTCCCTCTCCTCTCTCCCTCTCCTCTCTCCCTCTCTGTCCATTTCTTTTCCCTCTTTCTCCCTCTCTTTTCGCTCCCTCTCTTTTCTCTCTCTTTTTCCTCCCTCTCTTTTCTCTCTCTCTTTTCCAGATTAAACACAGAGTTTCAATTAAACAAATGAGACGACTCTCCCGGAGATCAGCACCATCTACCCCACTCTCTGTCTGAAAAGAGACCAGCACCACCTGCTCATCACCTTCTCCACCTGCTGCCCTCAGGAAGAAGGTCCAGAGCCATAAAAGCCAGAACATCCAGACTGACCAGCAGCCTGAACCCTCAAGCTGTGAGACTGAACACTGCCCCCATCCCTCCCATGGACAATAACCGATAACCAGTAACCGGTAACCAGTAACCGATAACCGGTAACCAGTAACTGATAACTAGTAACCCGATAACCAGTAACCGATAACCAGTAACCGGTAACCAGTAACCGATAACCAGTAACCAATAACCAGTAACCGATAACCGATAACCCATAACCAGTAACCAATAACCGATAACCGATAACCAATAACCGATAACCAATAACCAATCACCAATCACCAATCAATAGCACTGAACTGGTTTTGCATTGCTGCATATTGTCACTATTCTCATGTATCTGTCTGAATGTCCCCGCTCTGTCTGAATGTCCCCGCTCTGTCTGAATGTCCCCGCTCTGTCTGAATGTCCCCGCTCTGTCTGAATGTCCCCGCTCTCTAATGCATTTTATCAATAACATGTCCTGATGCTGCTGCCAATACTGTTGCTGTACTGAAGACAAACTGTGCTAAATGTTTAACACTGGGGTTATTTATCTCACTCGGGTTTGCACTTTACCAACCTTGCACTTTACCGACTTTGCACTTTACCGACTTTGCACTTTACCGACTTTGCACTTTACCGACTTTGCACTGCGCATGTGGATGCTCCAAACACAATTTCGTTGTTCTTTTGTGACAATGACAAATACTTAAATCTCTTGAATCTCTTTGGATCCACACCACAAAACTACTTCATATACTGCAGTACTACTTCATGTACTGCAGTACTACTTCATGTACTGCAGTACTACTTCATGTACTGCAGTACTAGAGTACTTGTGAGTGTGAGTACTTTGTTTTTTATATGTACTCTTTTCTTTTGAATTGTGTTCTTTGTTGTATTTAGAAATATTAATATTATTATTACTACAGAGTACTATAGAACACTATACAGTACTATAGAGTACTATAGAACACTATACAGTACTACAGAGTACTATAGAACACTACAGAGTACTACAGAGTACTAAAGTGTCTGCGATCCACTCCATAGAGTATCCAGGTGAAGTAACGCCACCTCAAGTTTGAAAGAAAGAAACAAAAACAACCACAGACCACAAACAGCAGAAGTAGCAGTAGTAGTAGTAGTAGTAGTAGTAGTAGTAGTAGTAGTAGTAGTAGTAGCAGTAGTAGTAGTAGTACTTGTAGTTTTAGTACGTACCAGGTACCACTGCTGGTTCCACATTGGGTCAGTGAAGAGTTTGTCCACGTCTGATCTCAGAGCGGCTCTTTTACTCCTCGACTTCTCGTACTGCTGCTCCGCCCACAGCACCTGACAGACAGGGGAGACAGGTCAGACAGGGGAGACAGGTGAGAGACAAGAGCGAGCGAGGAGAGAGACAGTAACATGGACATTTGTCCATGTCACTTCAGAAAATAAGGCAGTAGCAGTAGTAGTAGTAGTAGTAGTAGTATTTGCAGTAGTAGTAGTAGTAGTAGTAGTATTTGCAGTAGTAGTAGTAGTAGTTTTTGCAGTAGTAGTAGTATTTGCAGTAGTACTCACCCTGTCGTCCTCGGACAGTCTCTTGGTGACGTGGACGGCGCTGCGTTTGGATCTTCTCGGGTGACGTCTGTGTTTGAAAAGGTAATGATCATCCAGGGCCCCAATCTGGCAACACAACCGCAAGATAATATTATACTGTGAATCTGGCAACACAACCGCAAGATAATATTATACTGTGAATCTGGCAACACAAGATATTCTTATTTTACTTTGAATATTTGAATTACTCGTATTCTCTCAAAGACATCAGGGCATCCAGGGCCCCAATCTGGCAACACCACAACAAAGATGATTTTACCTTTAACACCGAATCTGGCAACAATAAAATCAAATGATGATTGATAATGAAACTGAGTCTGGAGGAGTCTGAGCGCGTTTCGGGGAAAGACACGGGCAGAACATGCAAACTGCACACACACCTCCAGTGATCAGGGGAGTGTTTGTTCCAGAACAAAACCAAACTGAAGGATTTATGAAGATTTGATTTATTTTATGATTGACTTTTGGAGCAGTGCTCCTCAGAATGACGTCACACATCACGAGTGTTCTAGAGAGTTCTACAAGTATCTGGAACTCAGTGATTCTACATGAAGCTCTGACGACTGAGCTGCTGTGAGAAAAAGACTCTCCAGAGTCTTTCTTCTGTGATGGACCCACGACTCTGGTCTATAAAACGTTCATGAATCTGTCAGGTCTCGTGGTCTGGAGCTTCTCTGCCAAAAACAAGAACTTCCTGAATCAGTGAATCGGAGGTGAGTTGCTGCTCCTGGATGTCCTGGACACAAAACTTTTACAGGAAACTGATCCATTATTATTTTCACTTTCCAAAACTGCAGATTCCACACGATCAGGGAATCGAACCGGCAACCTCCTGGTTCTGGGGAAAATGATGGAAATGACTGATTCTGTTTGTTTCACATGAACCGTTCACAAAATGGAGGATTTTCTCTGTGTTTATGTCAGAGTCGCCATGGCAACGACATCAGCAACAACAGCAGCACAACAGCAACAGCAACACAACAGCCGCACAACAGCAACAGCACAACAGCAGCAGCAACACAACAGCAGCACAACAACAGCAACACAGCAGCACAACAGCAGCAGCAGCACAACAGCCGCACAACAGCAGCACAACAGCAACACAACAGCAGCAGCAACACAGAAGCAGCAACACAACAGCAGCACAACAGCCGCACAACAACAGCACAACAGCAGCAGCAACACAACAGCAGCAGCAACACAACAACAGCACAAAAGCAGCAGCAACACAACAGCCGCACAACAGCAGCACAACAGCAGCAGCAACACAACAACAGCACAACAGCAACACAACAGCAGCACAACAACAGCAGCAACACAACAGCAGCACAACAGCAGCAGCAACACAACAGCAGCACAACAGTAGCAGCAACACAACAGCAGCACAACAGTAGCAGCAACACAACAGCAGCAGCAACACAACAACAGCAACACAACAGCAACAGCAACAACAGCACAACAGTAGCAGCAACACAACAACAGCACAACAGCAACACAACAGCAGCAGCAACAGCACAACAGCAACACAACAGCAGCAGCAACACAACAACAGCACAACAGCCGCACAGCAGCAGCAACACAACAGCAGCACAACAGCAACACAACAGCCGCACAACAGCAACACAACAGCAGCAGCAACACAACAGCACAACAGCAGCACAGCAACACAACAGCCGCACAACAGCAACACAACAACAGCAACACAACAGTCGCACAACAGCAACACAACAGCAGCAGCAACACAACAACAGCCGCACAACAGCAGCAGCAACACAACAGCCGCACAACAGCAGCAGCAACACAACAACAGCACAACAGCCGCACGACAGCAGCAGCAACACAACAACAGCACAACAGCAGCAGCAACACAACAGCCGCACAACAACAGCACAACAGCAGCAGCAACACAACAACAGCACAACAGCCGTACAACAGCAGCAGCAACACAACAGCCGCACAACAGCAGCACAACAGCAGCAGCAACACAACAGCCAATCATCACTAATCACAGATCTGTTGTCCTGGTTACACCATCTTCTCAACCAGATTGCTCTAGTTTAAGACACTGTGGAATATTTTAGGCAAAGTAACGCTGTCTCCATGGGGACGAGCAGGCGACTTACCCTCCACCAGGAAAAGTTACACAGTGCATCTTTAAATATATTTGGATTTTTTCACTTTTTGATAATTACACTAATGAAAGTTTATCGTTACTGAATTTAACCAATAAAATCCAATTACACTCACTGCGCATGCTCAGTGTGTCTGCGCGTGCATCCATCTGGCCCCCTGTCAGAGGTCTACAGACAGACAGGTGCAGGCAGGAGCAGACAGGTGCTTCCCGGGGAGAGTTTCGGTTTTCCGGGAGCAAACAGAGGCACGCGCTCTTTGTGTTTACCGGGAAATGAGCGTCCGTGCGCGCGTGTCATAAAGGCTCGGGGGCGGGGGCGCGTGACCTGTTTTTTTAGTTTATTTAAAGTTTTCGCCAATGACGTGAACACAACGGAACACGTGACCCGAGCAGCCCCCGGTTCTTTTACCGTAAACACGAAAACGAGTCCTCCGGAAACACGAGACACACGCGGGAACGTCCCGCCCCGCGCACCGGAACACGTGACACTCAAAGTGTCCCGGATGGAGCGGGAGGTTTTTATCCTCAGAAACCCAAAAATGATTTTTACTCTGATCATTTCTGTCCAAGACCAGATCAGGGAGGGCATCTGACACACGGAGAGGACATCTGACACACGGGGAGGGCATCTGACACACGGGGAGGGCATCTGACACACGGAGAGGGCATCTGACACACTGAGAGGACATCTGACACACGGGGAGGGCATCTGACACACTGAGAGGACATCTGACACACAGGGATATAGGAGGATGGGAGGGCATCTGATACAATACATTTATTCAACCACAACATCCCGTCCAAAAAAATCAAAACAGCGATCTGTCCATCCCCCCGTGTGTCAGATGCCCTCCCCGTGTGTGTCAGATGCCCTCCCCGTGTGTCAGATGCCCTCCCTCCCCGTGTGTGTCAGATGCCCTCCCCGTGTGCGTCAGATGCCCTCCCCGTGTGTCAGATGCCCTCCCGGATGTTGACAGAAATCAAATGAAACGTGACGTCACATTTATTGATCATAAATCTATATTCTTCTACATGAAGTCTCCCCGCCGTGACGTCACGCCGTTACCTGTTGCTCCGGTACGAGGCCGCGCGTTACGTCCGTGTTACAGGCGTGTTGCGCTCGTGTCACCGGGGACGGACTCACCTGTCGGACCAGGTCGTACTCCAGCTCTTTGGCGAGGGCGCGTGCCACGGAGAGTCCCCCCGGTATCTCCACGGCCCACTCGTTCAGGTACTGCCGGTCCCCGTACGACAGGGCATCCGAGTGAAAGGAGAGCGAGGCGAGGAGCAGCGACACGAGTGCGGGAAGGCATCGCGCTTCCATCGGTCACGGCCGGAGAGAGGAGGGCGGTACACGCGCGGAGAGAAGCCGAGGAAGCGCGCGGAGGAGCGGGGAGAGGAGGGTCACCGGCTCCGGGGTCGGTTCTCGGTGTCAAGAGCAGATGTCGGTTCCGTGGGCGCGAGAGGAGCGCGGAGTCCGTCTGAGGAGCGCGTGAGGCAGTGCGTCTGTGCGTCTGAGCTCGCGACGGCGCGCGCGGCGTGAGGGGCGGGGGGCGGCGCGCGTCAAAACCACGGCGCTTCTGACGTCAATCTGCGTCTCCCCTCATCCCTCCATCCTTCCGTCCTTCCATCCCTCCCTCCGAGACCGAGAGAGAGCTGACACTGAAGGAAGAGAAGAGAGAGAGAGGAGGAGGAGAAAGACGGGAAGAGAAGGGAGGGAGAGAGGAAGAGGAGAGAAGGAAGAGAAGAGAGAGGGAGAGGAGAAAGAGGGGGAAAGAAGAAAGAGAAGAGAGGGAGAGGGGAAGGAGAGAGGAAGAGAAGAGAGAGGGAGAGGGGAGGAAGAGAGGAGGAGGAGAAAGAGGGAGAGGGGAGAGAAGGAAGAGTGGAGAGAAAGAGGGGTGAGAGAGTGAGAGGGGAGAGGAGACAGTAAAAGAGGGGGAGAGAGACGGAGAGAAGGAGGAGCGAGAGGGGGGCAGAGGAAGAAAAGAACGAGAGGAGGGAGAGAGAGGAGAGGGGGAAGGAAAAGAGGAGGAGAGGAAGAGTGAAGCTAAAAATATCCGGTAAAAACAGCGGCGGGAGCGTCATCACGTCCCGGTGAGAAAATCAGAAAATCTGTAACATTTGAATGACACGAGGACGGGAGGGCATCCGACACACAGGGAGGGCATCCGACACACAGGGGTACGGGAGGAGGATGGGAGGGCATCTGACACACAGGTCCTCGGGGAGCTCCAGCACCGCGGACAGCTCCGACGCACGTCACGTCACCAGGCCGCGGTCACGTGACGCGGCAGCAGCAGGAAGAAGGGATCAATAAAAAAGAGTTTGAAAAAGTGATTTATCTGGAATGGAGAGAGAGAGAGAAGGAAGGAGGAGAGGAAAGAGGAGAGGAGGGAGTGGAACAAAAGTCAAATATAACAAAAATCCTCTTTTGTAAAATTGTGTAACCGCAGACTGCGCGCGAGAAGACGCTGACGTCACTGTCACGTGGTCACGCCATAGCAACAACATCAGAGAAGAAGGACCAGACCAGGTTTAGTCCTGGTTTAGTCCTGGTTTAGTCCTGGTTTAGTCCTGGTTCAGTCCTGGTTTAGTCCTGGTCCAGTCCTGGTTCAGTCCTGGTTTAGTTCCTGGTTTAGTCCTGGTTCAGTCCTGGTTTAGTCCTGGTTCAGTCCTGGTTCAGTCCTGGTTTAGTCCTGGTTCAGTCCTGGTTTAGTTCTGTTGGTGGACTTCATTATAAAGAGGCTGAATGAGACAAACACTTGAGAGAAAGACCCATGTTTACTCACGTGCACGCGCACACGCACATGCTCTCACACACACACACACACACACACACACACGTGCACGCTCACACACGTGCACACGCACATGCTCACACACGTGCACGCTCACACACACGTGCACGCTCACATGCACATGCTCACACACACAAGGGGGAGGGTCATGTGACATGAGCAAACGCCATCACCTGGAAACCAGAGTTTACAGAGGGAAGAGAGAGAGAGGAGGAAGAGGAGAGTGAGAGGAGAGGGGAGGAAGAGGAGAGGAGAGAGGAGGAAGAGGAGAGGAGAGGGGGAATGAAGAGAGGAGAGGGGAGGAAGAGGAGAGGAGAGGGGGAATGAAGAGAGGAGAGGAAGAGGAAAGGAGAGGAGAGAGGAGGAAGAGGAGAGGAAAGAGGAGGAAGAGGAGAGGGAATGAAGAGAGGAGAGGGGAGAAAGAGGAGAGGAGGAAGAGGAGAGGGGGAATGAAGAGAAGAGAGAAAGGAAGAGGAGAGGAGAGGGGGAATGAAGAGAGGAGAGAGAGGAAGAGGAGAGGAGAGGGGGAATGGAGAGAGGAGGAAGAGAGGGGGAATGAAGAGAAGAGAGAGGAAGAGGAGAGAAGAGGGGGAATGAAGAGAGGAGAGAGGAGGGAGAGGAGAGGGGGAATGAAGAGAGGAGAAAGAGGAGAGGAGAGGGGGAATGAAGAGAGGAGGGGGGAATGAAGAGAGGAGGAAGAGGAGAGGAGAGGGGGAATGAAGAGAGGAGAAAGAGGAGAGGGGGAATGAAGAGAGGAGAAAGAGGAGAGGAGAGGGAATGAAGAGAGGAGGAAGAGGAGAGGAGAGGGGGAATGAAGAGAGGAGGAGAAAGAGGAGACAAAAAGGACACAAAGAGGAGGATAGCAGAGAAAGAGAAGAAAGGAGAGAGATGAGAGAATGAGAGAGAGAGGGGGAGTGAAAGAACGGGAGAGAGAAAGGAGGAGGAGAAAGAGGAGAGGGGGAAAGAGCGGGAGGATAGAGGAGAAAAAGAGAAATAGAGAGGGAAA
>CM057087.1:18408064-18445564 GCA_029959045.1 Taenioides sp. WSHXM2023 | reverse complement strand
CGTCTTTTCGACTGTGCAAAACATTTTAACGTCATAAATTCATATCTACATCTGAACTCCAAATGAACTCAAACATTCAAAGTTTAGAAAAATACATTTGATCTGTTCATCCAGAAAAACAATCGCTCCACCAACTGCTGCCGCCGCCGCGCACACCTGAGAGAGAGACAGAGAGGAGAGAGGGAAGAGAAGAGAGGAGGGGGGAGGAGAGAGAGAGAGAGGAGAGACGGAGAGAGAGAGAGAGAGGAAGGGGGGGAGAGAAAGAGGTGGGGAGAGGAGAGGGAGGGAGGGAGAGAGAGGGGAGAGAGGGGGGGGGGGAGAGAGAAGGAGAGGAGAGATGGAGGGGGGAGAGAGAGAGAGAGACGATCAATTCCAAAATGAGACAGAAAACATTAAAACTCAAGTACATTCCAGTGTTAAAGCTACAGTGTGTAACTTTCTGTAGGAGTCACCTGCATGTTTCCATGGAAACAGAAAGTTATCACTGTATATAATAAATACACAGATTTAGATTTAAACCAGTAGGAGCAGGTTTGTAGAGATGCGAGCTCTCTCACAGTGAGGGACACATGTTTTTGTTTTTCAGTCCAATGAACACGACCAGTACAGGAAAAACATGCTTTAACGTGAGTCTTGTTTTGGCTAAAAAGTGACGTACTGTGGCTTTAAGTGAGTAAAAGAGGAGGATTCCTGTCTCTGTGCACTGGCCCTTCACATAAAGACTAAACTCAACTACTGCACGTTCTACATCGAGATCCTCCTTTATAAAACTTTAAATCTGTGTTAAATCTTTATGACAGGTGTGGGGTGACAGGTAATAATAATAATAATAATAATAATAATAATAATAATAATAATAATAATAATAATAATACATTTTATTTGAAAGCGCCTTTCAGGACACCCAAGGACACAAGACAAAGTTAAAAACACATATTTACAGAAAAACAGAGATACAAACTGGATGATGGTGAGAGTGACTGTTAGGTGGTGTAGGATTGTGTGAACAGGTGGGTTTTGAGTCTGGATTTGAAAAGTGGAAGAGAGTCAATGTTGCGGAGGTCAGGAGGGAGAGAGTTCCAAAGCTGGGGAGCAGAGCGGCTGAAGGCTCTGCCCCCCATGGTGATGAGACGGGCAGAGGGGACAGAGAGCTGGAGAGAGGAAGAGGAGCAGAGAGAGCGAGAGGGAATGGAGATGTGGAGGAGGTTGGAGATGTAAGGTGGGGCCAGGTTATGGATAGCTTTGAAGGTGGTGAGGAGGATTTTGAAGTGGATTCTCCGTTTTATGGGAAGCCAGTGTAGTTCTTGGAGGATGGGGGTGATGTGGTGGAAAGATGGGGTCCTGGTGATGATGCGGGCTGCGGAGATTTGGAGAAGCTGCAGTTTCTGGAGGGATTTGTTGGGGAGACCATAGAAGAGGGAGTTACAGTAATCAATCTGGGAGGTGACAAGACTGTGAACAAGTATGGCAGAGGTGTGAGGAGTGAGAGAGGGACGGAGACGAGAGATATTGCGGAGGTGAAAGTCGGCAGAGCGGGTGATGTTATTGATGTGGGAGTGGAAAGAAAGTGTGCTGTCGAGGGTGACACCCAGACTCTTGACCTGAGGGGAAGGAAGGACAGTGGAATCATGGATGGAGATGGAGAAACTGTTGGATTTGGAGATAGTAGAGGGGGTGCCTACTAGGAGGACTTCAGTTTTAGAACTGTTAAGTTGGAGGAAGTTGGAGGAGAACCAGGAATGAATTTCCTGTAGACAGAGGGTAAGAGAGGTTGGAGGGAGAGATGAGGAAGGTTTGGTGGAGATGTAGAGCTGGGTGTCATCCGCGTAACAGTGAAAGTGAATATTGTGTTTACGGAACAGAAGACCAAGGGGGAGAATATAAATGATGAAGAGAAGGGGACCCAGGACAGAGCCTTGGGGAACACCAGCAGAGACAGGGAGAGTGGCAAAGTCACCGGGCTGCTGCCACGTTTCCGTGAGGCACAGAAAGTCAAGCTTTCGGTCTACGAGGAGATCCTGGACCAGATGCCCCTTGCTGCTAAGTGAGCGGATGTTGAGTAGACCGAAGTTGACTGCGGTGGAGTTGGTGGAGCAGACAGGAGCCGGAGCGGAGCGGGGAGGAGTGGAGAGCACACTGTGATCGGCGTGACGCGCCGCGTATCGGGAGCGGTGGCGGCGAGTTGTGGACCAAAAGGATTTTATTGAATGGGAGCCATTGTATTGAAAACTACGGCAAGATCCACGGTGAATATACCTCCGACGGGGCTGGAGGTGACAGGGTGACAGGTGCGGGTGACAGGTGTGGGGTGACAGGTGCAGGGTGACAGGTGCGGGGTGACAGGTGCAGTACCTAGCTCTTCTTTGTGGTCGTGGGCACTACATCAGAGCTGAGCTGAGAGGAGAGCAGATCCACAGCGCCCTCTGCCTGAGACTTCTGGAACAACACAAACACAAACACAAACACAAGTTCATTTTGTGTGTGAGAAAATCCTGTGTGTGTGTGTGTGTGTGTGTGCGTCTGTGATGTTAATGTGCAGGTGATGTTTAAAACTCGTCCCAAAGTTAAAAATCACACAAATCAAACCCCCTCTGTCCACGGTGGAACAGTCGCCACGGCAACTGACAACTCAAAATGAAATATTCTAACCAAGTCCTCAAAATGGCGTCCGTAAACATGCACGCAGAACATGCAGCTCTGAGAACGCAAACACACACTCCAAATAAACCACAGGTAGAAAACACACACACACGCACGCACGCACACGCACACACACACACACACACACACAGAGTCCACTCCGTGCAGTCAGGTCTTACTTTAGACCGGGACCTGGACTTGGACTTGGCCTGGAACAGAGTCAAGGTTAAGTCTGGCGCTCCACCAGGAGGAGCTACACCAGGAGGCGCTACACCAGGAGGTACTACACCAGGAGGAGCTACACCAGGAGGAGCTACACCAGGGGAGCTACACCAGGAGGAGCTACACCAGGAGGAGCTACACCAGGGGAGCTACACCAGGGGAGCTACACCAGGGGCGCTACACCAGGAGGAGCTACACCAGGGGAGCTACACCAGGGGAGCTACACCAGGGGAGCTACACCAGGAGGAGCTACACCAGGGGAGCTACACCAGGGGAGCTACACCAGGGGAGCTACACCAGGAGGAGCTACACCAGGGGAGCTACACCAGGGGAGCTACACCAGGGGAGCTACACCAGGCCCACTCCTCTGATTGTGATTATTACACAGTGTTTAAAGTTCTACATTAAAGTTTCAGTACAAACAGAGGTTCATTTCTGTGTCGTATTATTATTACGGGGGAGGGCATCAGGTGTAATCGTGTTTGTACCTTGGGTTTCTCGGTCTTCTTCAGGTCAGACACCAGTGTGTCAGACAGAGACTCCAGAGTTTTACCCGACATCGGCTGAAAAACAAAACCACAAATAAATAAATACATCTGGAACTTTACCTTCAGTTAAAGCTGCACTCTGGAACTTTTCGATTGGAGCTCCGTCACCTGCTTGTTTCTATGGATACGTCACTTCTCTGCCTGGAATGTTCCACAGTGTGACTTTAAACAGCTCTACTTTACATTTATTCAATTATAGGTGGTTTTAGAGCTCAAAAATACCTAGAAAAACAGACATTCTGACTGTGAGCGGGGTCGCCTCTCCACAGATCTGACCTGGAACTTGGTCTGGTTTGGTCTCCATGGAGATAGAAAGGTTTAATGCTAAACTGTGGAAAATTCCAGACAAAGCAATAACGTCTCTAGTGGAGGGTCCACCACCTGCTCGTCTCCATGGAGATTTATTGCTTTGTCTAGAATGTTCCATAGTGTAGATTAAAGTAAAACTGATCACCAGGGAGACGAGCAGGTTGCAGCATTACGTTACATTACAGGTCAGATCTGTGGAGAGGCGCCTCGATTCACAGAAGGAACTATTGTGTTTTTGAGTAACAGAAACACTCGTGATGAATAAAAACACTGATGGAAACGTTTAAAGTCACACCGTGGAACATTCAGGCAAAGCAATAACATCTCCATGGAGACGAGCAGGTGGTGGACCCTCCAGAGTTTCTGAGTCTGTTTAGTTCAGATCAACAATTATTAAAATGTCCCATAATCCTCTGCTCTAAAGTCGTTTCCTTGTCACAAACTGGAGTCGTGTTTGTTTCATTCACATGTTTAACACAAACCTGCAGATTTGAGTTCTTCTGTCAGACTGATGTTCACCAAAACAAACTGTGGTTTATGAAGATTTACTGACCAAGAGAAACAGAAGCATTTAAATATGAAATATGCAAATGAGCACAGCTCCTCTACACTGGGATATGCAAATGAGCGCAAATTTTGGAAGAGAGAACTCGGGCGTTGTCCCTCCCTCTGGAAGCGGAGAAGATAAGGTCTGTCTCTCCTCGAACTGGGCAGAACTGAGTCCACACTTTTGTGACCGTCCACCCACCCTCTTTAGAGGGAAACGCTGACCAACAGGAGACCAATAGGAGAAGTCTTGGCTGAAGTTGGGTGGAGTTGAGTGAGGAGAGTTTAGTGAAATTCCTCTCACATTATGAACATTAACAGTTTTACACAAATAAAAGATCTTCACATTTACAGATCAATATTCAAACACACTGACAATATTCACAGCACAAACAGTTTACACCGTTTCTCTTCTTTCTGTGGAGAACGTCCATCACCTGAGAACGTTCCATCAAAAAGCTCTAGCTCTTTTATTTGTGTCTTGGGTTTATCTTTAGGAGAAACTCTGCAGGTCCTATAGCTCCTTTTTGGTAAGCCTTCGTACAAGAACAGTCCAAAGAATGTGTCTGCTTCAGTCCAAAGAACGCGTCTGCTTCAGTCCAAAGAACGCGTCTGTTTCAGTCCAAAGAACGCGTCTGCTTCAGTCCAAAGAACGCGTCTGCTTCAGTCCAAAGAACGCGTCTGCTTCAGTCCAAAGAACGCGTCTGCTTCAGTCCAAAGAACGCGTCTGTTTCAGTCCAAAGAACGCGTCTGCTTCAGTCCAAAGAACGCGTCTGCTTCAGTCCAAAGAACGTGTCTGCTTCAGTCCAAAGAACGCGTCTGTTTCAGTCCAAAGAACGCGTCTGCTTCAGTCCAAAGAACGTGTCTGCTTCAGTCAGACAAAGAAAAACATCTAGTCCAAAACTTTCCTTCTTAAAGTTCCGATACCACGGAACAATGAAGCAGGTACTTCTCACAGTTTCATGGGTCAACCTGTAAACCTACACCGATCTCTACTGAACTAAAGGTAAAAGAAAAACTACCACTTGATGACATCACAAGGTGGAACAGAGCGTTTGGAGCTTTGGAGATGTAGACAGACTAATAATAAAGAGTTCCTCAAACATGTGAATGAAACAAACACAACTCCAGGTCTGTTTGAGGAGGAACATCAGAACATCAGAACCTGTGAGGTGAGAGGGCTAACCACTCTGCCACTGACGTACCTTATTTGCTTCCTTGGGGGCGGAGCAGACAGGAGCAGAAGCTGAGGAGCTGACAGGTGCAGAGGGGGCGGCGGGTGCAGAGGGAACAGCAGGTGCAGGAGTAGAGGAGAAGTCTCCAGCCAGAAGGTCCAGAGCGGTCGCGTCGTCCATCGACTGAAACAAAAACAAAACAAAAATAAAATTAAAAAATCATCAAACTTTTCCAGAAGAAGAAGAAGAAGAAGAAGTGACCTCTGACCTCTCTGGGAGACTCTGGGACTTTGTTTTTCTCCTCCTCCATTTTCTGAAAATCACAAAACAGAAATTTACTCGTCCGTAGTAGTAGTAACAGTAATAGTAGTAATAGTAGTAGTAGTAGTAGTAGTATTTGTAGTATTTGTACCTTGCGTTCTTCTTCTGTCAGTCTGAATTCTGGGGGGAGGGTGTCGTCTCTCTCTCCCATTTTTATCAGACGTTCTTCCTCGATCTTCCGCTCCTGAAAACACAGATAAACCTGATGCCCTCCCTGTGTGTCAGATGCCCTCCCCGTGTGTCAGATGCCCTCCCTGTTACCTTGACGATGTTGGTGGGCATGGGGGGCTCTGGTTGGGGGATGGGGGCGATGTCTTTGAGAGAGTCTGACAGGGCATCCAGGGCAGAGTCCGCTCCCGCCTCCATCTGTACACACACACACACACACAAACACACAAACACACACACACACACACACACATCAGGCTGTCAGCTGGTTCCATTTTCATTTGTTTACGTTTTAAATTCTATGGATACGTCATTGCTCTGCCTGGAATGTTCCACAGTGTGACATTAAACAGCTCTACTTTAGTGTCACCCCCTGCAGGACGCCCTGTCTGCTCTGGAGAGCAGCTTCAGTGACAGCCTGATTCACCCTCGCTGTGTGAAGGAGAGGTTTCGCAGGTCTTTCCTTCCTGCTGCTGTCAGACTGTACAATGAACACTGTTAACACTGAACATGTGAACACTGTTAACACTGAACATGTGTCATTCAACTCTATCTATGTGCAATACTGAAGACCTCTGGTACAATTCACTCATGTCACTTTACTGATATTTATCCTGTCTGTACATAAACATAGTCATCACTGTAAATAACATAATATACTGAAGTCACTTTACTGAGATTTACTCTGTTCATATGCTGCACTGTTACTTTTATTGTACATAATAGTTTTTTTGGTATTTTATATTTTATATTTTGTATTTTATATTTTATATTTTTGCTCCACCGGAACAAAATTAGAGTCTATCTTTAAGTCTATTTCTAAATTATTATTTTTTTAGCCATTATCTATTATCTTGTTTTATTGCATGTTCCATTTTCCTGCTGTTCTTGAACTGTGCGTTGCAACACTGGAATTTCCCCACTGTGGGACTAATAAAGGCATATCTTATCTTATCTTATCTTATCTTATTTTTACATTTATTCAATCACAGGTGGTTTTAGAGCTCAAAAATCCCTAGAAAAACAGACATTCTGACTGTGAGCGGGGTCGCCTCTCCACAGATCTGACCTGGAACTTGGTCTGGTTTGGTCTCCACCTTTCATAGAAAGGTTTAACACCACACTGTGACACATTCCAGACAAAGCAATAACATCTCCATGGAGAAAAGCATTTGATGGAGCCTCCACCAGAAAAGTTGTACAGTGCAGCTTTAAGATGTCTGTGTGTGTGTGTGTGTGTGTGTGTGTGTGTGTGTGTTTGTGTGTGTTTGTGTTTGTTTGTTTGTGTGTTTGTTTGTGTTGTAGTTCTCACCGAGGCCTGAGGGGGGCAGAAGGATGACTGCACTGTGGGGGCAGCAGAGGGCGCAAGGAAGTCTCCAGAGAGAAGGTCCAGGGCATCATCTGCATCAGCCTGAGGAGCAGAGTAAGAGGAGGGTTAGAGGAAGAGGAGGGTTAGAGGAAGAGGAGGGTTAGAGGAAGAGCAGAGGAGCAGAGGAAGAGGAGGGTTAGAGGAAGAGCAGAGGAGCAGAGGAAGAGGAGGGTTAGAGGAAGAGGAGGGTTAGAGGAAGAGGAGTTACCTGAGCAGGAGCAGGAGCAGCGCTCTGTGTGGTTTTTGCAGAGGAAGAACTGAAGTCTCCTGAGAGGAAGTCCAGGGCATCTGGTGTACTCAGAGAAGGCTGAGGAGGAGGAGGAGGAGGAGAGGAAGAGGAGAGAACTTGTATTAATTAATGAGCCTCAGACTTTTTTATATTAAAATAAAAAACACAACATCAGCACAGTGTGGAGAGGAGGAGTTGAACCCCAAACCTCTGGGTCTGGGGGCAGATCTGAGCCGTACCTCAGGTTGGGGAGGGGGCAGGTCTTTGTCCTCTGGTCTCCGTCTGTACTCTGGAGGGAGGGTGTCCTCTCTTTCTCCCACTCTCACACCCTCCTCCTCCTCCACTGTGGCCTCCTGGAACACACCACAACATCAGGAGAACATCAGGAGAACATCAGGAGAACATCAGGAGATCATCAGGAGGACATCAGGAGAACATCAGGAGAACATCAGGAGAACATTGGGAGAACATCGGGAGAATTATCAGGAGAACACCAGGAAAACAACAGGAGAACATCAGGAAAACATCAGAGAACATCAGGAGAACACCAGGAGAACATTAGGAGAACACCAGAAGAACATCAGGAAAACATCGGGAGAACATTAGGAGGACATTGGGAGAATATTAGGAGGACATCCGGAGAACACCAGGAGAACATTAGGAAGACATCAGGAGAATGTTAGGAGAACACCGGGAGAATATCAGGAGAACATCAGGAGGACATCAGGAGAATGTACCAGATTGTGTCCAAATGTCAACCTACCCCCTAGCCCCTCCCTCACTACAAGAACATCTCCAAAAGTTCTGAAGCTCTGAGCAAAATGTTCACATCCACCTCCAGTATGTCGACCTACACTGTCACAGCTAAAAAGAATAAAAGTCTCCTGACCTTCACGATCTGGTCTGGTCTGAGAGGAGCCTCAGGTTTGGGAGGTTCTGCTGAAGGAAGGAGGTCTTCAAGAGCTCCGAGAGCGTCCAAGGACATGGACTCCTCCTGAAAGAGAAAAGCGGTCAGACAGGAGCAGACAGGAGCAGACAAGAGCTTCTCACCTTCTCTAGAGCAGGTCTGGAGTCTGTGACATTTTTTGGTTTTCCTTCTGATTTTGTTGGTTTCGTTTCAGATTTCTTTGGTGGAGGAACAGCAGCGGACTGGACCTTCTACAAAACAGAGCAGAACCAACAGAAGAGAGTTCAGAACAGACGAATCACCAAAGAGACATGAGGAGTTTGGCAGTCTGCGACAAAACATTTCTGATCGTAGGTAAAATCGTGGCTCCTCAAACTTAGAACCGTCGTGCGACCAAAAACGAGACAGAGATCAGCCTGAGGATCTGAGGAACCTTGGTCTCAGAGTGAGGCCTCCTCTCGCTGCGTTTGCGACAATCTCTGTCAAACATGTGACCCACAGAAACACCAGAGCTCCTCCTCAGAGGAACATCAGACCTCCTCAGAGGAACATCAGAGCTCCTTCTCAGAGGAACATCAGAGCTCCTCCTCAGAGGAACATCAGAGCAACACCGGAGCTCCTCCTCAGAGGAACACCAGAGCTCCTCCTCAGAGGAACATCAGAGTTCCTCAGAGGAACATCAGAGCTCCTCCTCAGAGCAACACCAGAGCTCCTCAGAGGAACACCAGAGCTCCTCAGAGAAACAGAAACCCTAACCCTCAGAGGAATGTGTGAGCTCAGACCATTTAAACTCCTCACAGAGCTTCACCTGTCCACCCAGAACCTCAGGCTCTGACCAAACTTCACACAGACGAGTGGATCTGGAGCTGTGTCCGGTCTCCTGATTTCAGAGGATGTGACTGACACAAACCTGGAGGTTTATTCATAAAAAGAAGAAAAATTGACATAAAAACCTGAGAAACAGAGCGGAATTTTACAGAATTTCTCTCAGGTAAAAGAAGTGAGAGATTTTGGAGGAGACGACTTCTGCGTTTGAGAGACACGAGTGTGGAAGATCATCTGTTTCATCAGATTTAGAATTTTAAACGCCGTTGAATTTCTCACTTTGAATTTTTTAACTCTGAAAAAACATGTTTGAATTATTTTTATTCTGAATTTTTAGTTGCTGAAATGTTAAGTGTTGAAATTCAATATTTCAACACATATTGATTCTGCCTTGGCGTCTTGGATCTTTGCTGTGAATTTTACTCTGAATTTTGACTGTTGAATTTGAGGCTTGAAAATATTTGTGCTGAATATTTAAAAGGTTAAATTTTTATATTGAATTTGAAACATATTTAAAAAGTGTACAAAATTTCAGCAACTAAAATTCTGAATTTTTTCTTTTTTCAGAGTTAGAAAATTCAAAGTGGGAAATTCAGCTGTATTTAAAATTCAAAATCTGATGAACAAATGATCTTCCCCATGCGAGACACGAGCGTCTGGATCTGGATCGTCTCGGGTTTGGATTTGGATCGTCTCGGGTTTGGATTTGGATTTGGATCATCTCGGATTTGGATTTGGATCGTCTCGGGTTTGGATTGGATTTGGATCGTCTCGGATTTGGATTGTCTCGGGTTTGGATTTGGATTGTCTCGGGTTTGGATTTGGATCGTCTCGGGTTTAGATTTGGATCGTCTCGGGTTTGGATTTGGATCGTCTCGGGTTTAGATTTGGATCGTCTCGGGTTTGGATTTGGATCGTCTCGGGTTTAGATTTGGATCGTCTCGGGTTTAGATTTGGATCGTCTCGGGTTTAGATTTGGATCGTCTCGGGTTTAGATTTGGATCGTCTCGGGTTTGGATTTGGATCGTCTCGGGTTTGGATTTAGATCGTCTCGGGTTTGGATTTGGATCATCTCGGGTTTGGATTTGGATCGTCTTAGGTTTGGGCTTGGATTTGGATCATCTCAGGTTTGGATTTGGATCGTCTCGGGTTTGGATTTGGATCGTCTCGGGTTTGGATTTGGATCGTCTCGGGTTTGGATTTGGATCGTCTCGGGTTTGGGTTTGGATCGTCTCGGGTTTGGATCGTCTCAGGTTTGGGTTTGGATTTGGATCGTCTCGGGTTTGGATTTGGATCGTCTCGGGTTTGGATTTGGATTTGGATTGTCTCGGGTTTGAATTTGAATTTTGATTCGTCTCAGGTTTGGATTTGGATTGTCTCGGGTTTGGATTTGGATCGTCTCGGGTTTGGATTTGGATTTGGATCGTCTCGGGTTTGGATTTGGATTTGGATCGTCTCGGGTTTGGATTTGGATCATTTCGGTTTTGGATTTGGATTGTCTCAGGTTTGGGTTTGGATTTGGATGTGGATCGTCTCAGGTTTGGACGGAGTTTTTCAGGTTCTGTGTCCGAGTCCAGAACCTTCTGGATTCAAACAGGATGTAGAAGAGACCGTCTGCTGAGGAAACATCTACAGCGGCTTCAGGGAAGAGTCTGTGAACGACTGTGGCTGGAGACAGGTGTTAAGGTACAGGCAGGGGCTGACAGGTGTCATGTTATACACAGGTGCTGACAGGTGCAGGGGGAGTACCTGCACGGAGGACGGAGTGAGTCCAGCCTCCAGAGAAAATTCATCTGTCTCCATCCGAGGTTTTTTATCCACAGGAGCAGAAACGGGTTTCTACAGGAGAGAGAGAGAAACATGTGAGAGGGGAGGAGAGGAGAGGAGGAGAGGAGAGGAGAGGAGAGGAGAGAGGAGAGAGGAAGAGAGGAGAGAGGAGGAGAGGCGAGGAGGAGAGGAGAGAGGAGAGGAGAGAGGAAGAGAGGAGGAGAGGAGAGGAGAGAGGAGGAGAGGAGAGAGGAGGAGAGGAGAGAGGAGGAGAGAGGAGAGGAGGACAGGAGGAGAGAGGAGGAGAGAAGAGAGGAGGAGAGGAGAGAGGAGAGGAGGAGAGAGGAGAGGAGAGAGGAGGAGAGAAGAGAGGAGAGAGGAAGAGAGGAGGAGAGGAGGAGAGGAGAGAGGAGAGGAGAGAGGAGGAGAGAAGAGAGGAGAGAGGAGAGAGGAGGAGAGGAGAGAGGAGGAGAGGAGAGAGGAGGAGAGAAGAGAGGAGAGAGGAAGAGAGGAAGAGAGGAGAGAGGAGGAGAGAAGAGAGGAGAGAGGAAGAGAGGAGGAGAGGAGAGAGGAGGAGAGGAGAGAGGAGAGAGGAGGAGAGAAGAGAGGAGAGAGGAGGAGAGAAGAGAGGAGAGAGGAGGAGAGGAGAGAGGAGGAGGGAGGAGAGGAGAGAGGAGGAGAGAGGAAGAGAGGAACATGTGAGAGAGGAGGAGGAGAAGAGGAGAGAAGAGAGGAACATGTGAGAGAGGAGGAGAGGAGGAGAGGAGAGGAGGAGAGAAGAGAGGAGAGGAGGAGAGAGGAACATGTGAGAGAGGAGGAGAGAAGAGAGGAGGAGAGGAGAGGAAAGAGGAGAGGAGGAGAGGAGAGAGGAGGAGAGGAACATGTGAGAGAGGAGAGAAGGAGAGGAGGAGAGAGAGAGGAACATGTGAGCGAGGAGGAGGAGAGAGGAGAGGAGGAGAGAGGAACAGAGAGGAGAAGAGAGGAGGAGAGGAGAGAGGAGGAGAGAAGAGAGGAGGAGGAGAGGAGGAGAGGAGAGGAAAGGACGAGAGAGAGGGACAAGTGTGAGAGAGGGAGGAGAAGAGGAGTTACCTGAGCAGGAGCAGGAGCAGCGCTCTGTGTGGTTGGTGCAGAGGAAGAACTGAAGTCTCCTGAGAGGAAGTCCAGGGCATCTGGTGTACTCAGAGAAGGCTGAGGAGGAGGAGGAGAGGAGAGGAAGAGGAGGAAGAGGAGAGGAAGAGGAGGAAGAGGAGAGGGTTTATATTAATGAATGTTTCTCAGACTTTTCAAAACAAATGCAAAAAAAAATAAAGTTGTGGTGCCAAAGGCACAGCACAGTGTGGAGAGGAGGAGTTGAACCCCAAACCTCTGGGTCTGGGGGCAGATCTGAGCCGTACCTCAGGTTGGGGAGGGGGCAGGTCTTTGTCCTCTGGTCTCCGTCTGTACTCTGGAGGGAGGGTGTCCTCTCTTTCTCCCACTCTCACACCCTCCTCCTCCTCCACTGTGGCCTCCTGGAACACACCACAACATCAGGAGAACATCAGGAGGACATCAGGAGAACAATGAGAGAACATCGGGAGAACGTTAGGAGAACATCAGGAGAACGTTAGGAGAACATCAGGAGAACATCAGGAGAACAACAGGAGAAAGAAAGGAGAGAGAAAGAAATGAAGGTTAGGGTTAAGGAACACTTTATTGTCCCTGTAGGGACATTTTCCCTTTGCATTTGCCCAGAGTCCTGCGCCCGAGACGCATCTCAGGATCTTGAGCCTGAGGACCATCTCATCTTAGCTGGAGGATTTGACCTGTTGTGCCACAGACACAGGGAGAACATGTAGACTCCACACAGAAAGGCCCAGGAAGAGAACCTGGGACCTTCTCGCTGTGAGGCGTGAGGGCCACCCCCAAAGAGCCCAGAGTGATCAAACCTGCACACGTATTTATGGACGGATAAAAACGGAACCTGGATGAAAAACATCAGAAACTCTGATCACCTTCACGATCTGGTCTGGTCTGAGAGGAGCCTCAGGTTTGGGAGGTTCTGCTGAAGGAAGGAGGTCTTCAAGAGCTCCGAGAGCGTCTGCGTCCATCTGAGAAGAGAGAAGAGAGACATTCAGAAATAATAGAGAGAAAAGACCTACAGAGAGACGACAGACGGAGAGTGCAGAGAGAGAAGAGAGAGTCTGTCCATCTGAGGAGAGAGAGAGAGAGAGAGAGAGAGAAAGAGAGAGAGAGAGAGAGAGAGAGAGACAGAAAGTCTGTCCATCTGAGGCGAGAGAGAGAGAGAAGAGAGAGAGAGTCTGTCCATCTGAGGAGAGAGAGAGAGAAGAGAGAGAGAGAGAAAAGAGAGAGATGTATAAAAACAGGAGAGGAAAAGAGGACGTACAGACGGAGTTTTCACGGTGGAGGTTTGAGGTTTGGAGGTTTTCGGAGCAGCAGCCGAAGGTTTGGTCTGAAACAACAGAAACACAAATGAGGTTATTAGACAAAACACACACATAAACACACACACACACACACACACTCGTAGCCAGAGCCGCCCTGGGGCAGTCGGACGGAGAATAAAAAATAATTCTTAAAGTCGGACTCACGGCTGGAACGGCGGTGCTGAGAGAAAAACTGTCTGAGTCCAGTTTGGCCTTTTTATCAGCAGGGGGCGCTGCAGGTTCAGACTTCTACACACACGCACGCACGCACGCACACACACACACACACACACACACACACACACACACACACACACACACACACGGGGGTTATATACTCAGGTTTGTTGTTTTGTTCACATTTTTACAACTGTTCAGGATAGTGTTTTAAATAAAGTTTTTAAATAAAGTTCTGTTTTGAACCTCCGACCTTTGGCGGTTGGGGGGCGGCGGCGAAGTTGGTCTGAGCTGTGGACGCGGCGCCAATCGTCTCCACTTTCTGAAAACACAAAACTCACGTCAGAAGGAAACCGTGATTCTGAGAAAAACAGAAGATCAAGACAGAATTTTAAATAAAACAAAAATCTCAAAATGTGTTTAATTTCAGATTTTTCCTCAGGCAACAGGTCAACAGGTTCAAATCAAACAGAACTTTATTATTCATCTTGATTCTTAATCCCAAAAACGTCAGACGCGCCTCGTTTATTTTTGTTCTGATTTGGTGTTGGGAAAACTCGTGTGGTGAGAAGGTCAAAGTTCTGACCGGTGCAGACTCCGAGAGGAACCCTTCAGACAGAAGATCCAGAGCGTCGTCTGTGCTCAGCGGCTTCTGTCAAACACAGAAAACAAAAAACTGGGATTTAACAACAACAACATTATTATTATTATTATTATTATTATTATTATTATTATAATAAATTTATACTATATATTTCACCAAACAGAACGATTAAAGGTGCATTGTGTAACTTGTCTGGAATGTTTCACAGTGTGGCATTAAACCTTTCTATCTTCATGGAGACCAAACCAGACCAAGTTCCAGGTCAGATCTGTGGAGAGGCGACCCCGCTCACAGTCAGAATGTCTGTTTTTCTAGGTATTTTTGAGCTTTAAAACCACCTGTAATTGAATAAATGTAAAGTAGAGCTGTTTAATGTCACACTGTGGAACATTCCAGGCAGAGCAGTGACATCGCAATAGAAACAAGCAGGTGACGGACCCCCAACCAAAAAGTTACACCGTGCAGCTTTAAAGCTTTATAAACTTTTACCAAGAGCTGAATGAACTACTTTAAAAACAGAATCTTTAGCACTATGTTTTGGTCAAACATTTTTATACTTTTATAATTTTATATTTTTATAATTTTATACTTTTATAATTTTATATTTTTATAATTTTATATTTATATTTTTATACTTTCATAATTTTATATTTTTTTATAATGTTATACTTTTATATTTTTATACTTTTATACTTTAAATCCCTGCTGAACTTTGGAGTTTCAGTGCGAGTGCAGCTCCGGTCCAGCAGGGGGCAGTGACAGACAAGCCTGCACATTCCAACCACAGACTACTGCAAAGAGTACTGCAAACAGGAGAACTGCAGTAACTACGATCCATGTACTACAAATACTGCAGTACCGCTGATACATGTACGACAAATACTGCAGTACCGCTGATACATGTACTACAAATACTACAGTACTGCCAATACATGTAGTACAAATGCTGCACTACCGCTGATACATGTACTACAAATACTGCAGTACCGCCGATACATGTAGTACAAATACTGCAGTACCGCCGATACATGTAGTATAAATACTGCAGTACTGCTGATACATGTAGTACAAATACTTTGTCTCACTCACAGAAATCTGAGAAAAAATGTAAAAGAAAATTTTTGAGGAAGAAAGAGAAAGAGAGAGGGAGAGAGGGAGAGAGAGAGAGAGAGAGAAAAGAGAGAGAGGGAGAGAGAGAGGGAGAGAGAGGAGAGAGAGAGAGAGAGAGAGAGAGGGAGAGAGAGGAGAGAGGGAGAGAGAGGAGAGAGGGAGAGAGAGGAGAGAGAGGAGAGAGAGGGAGAGAGAGACAGAGGTGTGGCAGACGGTGGGATAACAAACAGTCAGGTGCAGTACTGCGAACACATCTGTGCTTGAAGTAGTAGTAAAGGTTATAGCAGCAGTAGTATTTGTAGTATTTGTAGTATTTGTAGTATTTGCAGTATTTGCAGTATTTGCAGTATTTGCGGTGTAAAAAACAGGACTCACCGGGACTTCTGCAGGTTTGGCATCAGCAGGAACTGGAGCCTAAAAAAACAAAACACAAAAAAGTTTGAAAATATATTTAATAAAGAAGGATCAGATACTGCAGTATTCAGAGAGAGGATGCAGTATTAGTAGAAGTAGTAGTACAAACAGAAGTAGTGTAGTAGTAGTTTGTAGTACTTTAGAGTTTGTGGTTTTTGAGCTGACCACAGTGAAACCGGTTCATCCAGAGCATTCCTCTGAGTATGAGAAGAGACAGGAGCAGACAGGAGCAGACAGGAGCAGGCAGGAGCAGAGGATTCCATGTGGTCTCCTCAGATGGTGGCTCAGAGGAGGACAGACTCTTTAGAGGGTCCAGAGGAGGAGCTCCAGAGAAAGAGAGGAGGATGGTGCAAAGGAGGACTGTTCCTTTAGATGGTGCAGAGGAGGATATATGGTACAGAGGAAGATGGTGAAGAGGAGGAGGTCCAGAGGAAGAGAGGAGGAAGGTGCAGAGAAGGACAGACTCTGCAGAAGGTCTAGAGGAAAAAATCCAGAATGACGAGAGGAGGAAGATGCAGAAGAAGACTGTCCCTTTAGATGGTGCAGAGAAGGACAAATGGTACAGAAGAATACAGTCTGAGATGATGCAGAGGAAGAGGGTATAGAGGAGGTCTGTTGGTGCAGAGGAGGAAGGTACAGGTCTCAGATGGTGGAGAGGAGGACTGTCCCCTTTAAATGGTGAGCATATGGTCCAGAGGAGGACAGATTCAGATGGTGAAGAGGATGTGGAGGTCCAGAGGAGGACAGATTCAGATGGTGAAGAGGATGAAGTGGTGCAGAGGAGGACAGATGGTCCAGAGGAGGACAGATGGTCTAGAGGAGGACAGGTGGTCCAGAGGAGGACAGACGGTGCAGAGGATGTGGTGGTCCAGAGGATAACAGATGGTCCAGAGGAGGACAGGTGGTGCAGAGGATGAGAAGGTCCAGAGGATGAGATGGTCCAGAGGAGGACAGATTCAGATGGTGCAGAGGATGAGGTGGTGCAGAGGAGGACAGATGGTCCAGAGGAGGACAGGTGGTGCAGAGGATGAGAAGGTCCAGAGGACAGATGGTCCAGAGGAGGACAGATTCAGATGGTGCAGAGGATGAGGTGGTGCAGAGGAGGACAGATGGTCCAGAGGAGGACAGATGGTGCAGAGGAGGACAGATTCAGATGGTGCAGAGGACAGGTGGTGCAGAGGATGAGGTGGTGCAGAGGAGGACAGGTGGTCCAGAGGATGAGGTGGTGCAGAGGAGAACAGATGGTCCAGAGGACAGATGGTCCAGAGGATGAGGTGGTGCAGAGGAGGACAGATGGTCCAGAGGATCAGGTGGTGCAGAGGCGAACAGATGGTCCAGAGGAGGACAGATGGTCCAGAGGATCAGGTGGTGCAGAGGACAGATGGTGCAGAGGAGGACAGATGGTGCAGAGGAGGACAGATGGTCCAGAGGATAACAGATGGTCCAGAGGATGAGGTGGTGCAGAGGAGAACAGATGGTGCAGAGGAGGACAGATGGTCCAGAGGATAACAGATGGTCCAGAGGAGGACAGGTGGTGCAGAGGAGGACAGATGGTCCAGAGGATAACAGACGGTCCAGAGGAGGACAGGTGGTGCAGAGGAGGACAGATGGTCCAGAGGATGAGGTGGTGCAGAGGAGAACAGATGGTGCAGAGGAGGACAGATGGTCCAGAGGATAACAGACGGTCCAGAGGAGGACAGGTGGTGCAGAGGAGGACAGATGGTCCAGAGGAGGACAGATGGTGCAGAGGATGAGGTGGTGCAGAGGATGTCACTGACCATGTCCTGGAGTCTGTATCCTGGGGGTAAAGTGTCTTCTCTCTCTCCCACTCTCACTCCCTCCTCTGACGTCACCTTCCCCTGCTCAACGGCACAACATCAGGACACACATGCACACTGCCACGTGCACACAGACACGTGCACACTGACACGTGCACAGTGCCACGTGCACAGTGACACGTGCACAGACACGTGCACACTGACACGTGCACAGTGACACGTGCACACTGACACGTGCACAGTGACACGTGCACACTGACACGTGCACAGTGACACGTGCACAGACACATGCACAGTGACACGTGCACAGTGACACGTGCACACTGACACGTGCACACTGACACGTGCACAGTGACACGTGCACAGTGACACGTGCACACTGCCATGTGCACACTGCCACGTGCACAGTGACACGTGCACAGTGCCACGTGCACACTGACCCGTGCACAGGCAAAAATTGTGCTTAAGTACGATTAATGATACTAGTAGTAGTAGTAGCAGTAGTAGTAGTAGTAGTAGCAGTAGTAGTAGTAGTAGTAGTAGTAATAGTAATAGTAGTAGTAGTAGTAGTAGTAATAGTAGTAGTAATAGTAGTAGTAATAGTAGTAGTAGTAGTAGTAGTAGTAGTAGTAGTAGTAGTAGTAGTAGTAGTAGTAGTAGTACTGTTACCTCTTTGACCTCTGGACCGGTGTATTTGGGTTCTGGGCATTTTGGAGCTTCAGATGGAAGAGAAGAAGCCAGAGCATCCAGAGGGTCCAGAGGAGGAGAGACCTAGAGGAGGAGGAGAGAGAGAGAACATGATGAAGAGGAGGAGAGGAGGAGAGAGAGAGAACATGATGAAGAGGAGGAGAGAGGAGGAGTTTGTACCTGTTTTGTCTCTTTAGTTTTGGGAGGAACCTCCACCTGAACCTGGAACACAAGAACATGAGAACATGAGAACTAAACCAGGACTAAACCAGGACTAAACCAGGACTGAACAAGGACTAAACCAGGACTAAACCAGGACTAAACCAGGACTAAACCAGGAGTAAACAAGGACTAAACCAGGGACTAAACCAGGAGTAAACCAGGAGTAAACCAGGATTGAACCAGGACTAAACCAGGACTAAACCAGGACTGAACCAAGACTAAACCAAGACTAAACCAGGACTAAACCAGGACTGAACCAGGACTAAACCAGGACTGAACCAAGACTAAACCAAGACTAAACCAGGACTAAACCAGGACTAAACCAGGACTGAACCAAGACTAAACCAAGACTAAACCCTGACTCTACCTTGGTCTTCTCAGCTTTGGTTGTTGGGGTTTTTGACGCAGTAGTTGTAGTTGTGGTAGTAGTTGTAGTACTAGTTGGAGTCGCAGTAGTAGTAGTTGGTTTAGCTGTAGTACTAGTGGGAGCAGTTGTAGTACTGGTTGGTTTAGTTGTAGTACCGGTTGGAGCAGTTGTAGTACTGGTTGGTTTAGTTGTAGTACTGGTTGGAGCAGTTGTAGTACTGGTTGGTTTAGTTGTAGTACTGGTTGGAGCAGTTGTAGTACTGGTCGGTTTAGTTGTAGTACTAGTTGCAGTCGCAGTAGTAGTTGTAGTAGTGGGCTTAGTTGTTTTCGCAGGTTCGGCTTTCACACTTGTGGACGCTGTGGTCGTCTAAAAACGTAAATATTCAAAATGAAACTGAAACTGAAAAAAATCCACACGGTTTTTCCTAAAAACAAACCCGCGAGAACCAGCAAGTGTCTGGCCCAAAAGCACAAAGCCAGAAGGAGCCGAGGAGCAGGAGATGTTCAGAGGATCGAGTTATGTGAGCCATGCACCAAACCAGGTCTAAACCAGGACTAAACCAGGACTAAACCAGGACTAAACCAGGTCTAAACCAGGACTAAACCAGGTCCAAAGCAGGAAAACGAGGCTCTAGTTTTGATATTAGTTTTAGTTTCGATTAGAATCAGATTTTTGATTCTCTTGACAATAAAACTGAAACATGCAGGTTCAAAATATCCGAGCACGAAGCCAGAAAGTTAAATAAAACACAAGAAAAATGTGTGATGGAAAAAAAGAGCATCGTTTCCTTAAATCCTGAAGCACGAAGCAGAAACGCAGCTTCAGAATCCACACGACGGGTTTTTATCCCAAATGGAGAACAGAGGAGAAGTTTGTGAGTTTAACAAGGCCAAAGTGTGAAGCAGTTCAACAGCGCCCCCACAGGCTGTGACACATGCACTACAAGCAGGTCCCTCTGAGGTCCCCCTGAGGTTCCCCTGAAGTTCCCTCTGAGGTCCCCCTGAGGTTCCCCTGAAGTCCCTCTGAGGTTCCTCTGAAGTCCCTCTGAACTCCCTCTGAGGTCCCCCTGAAGTTCCCCTGAAGTTCCCTCTGAGGTCCCTCTGAGGTCCCCCTGAGGTTCCCCTGAAGTCCCTTTGAGGTTCCTCTGAGGTTCCCCTGAAGTCCCTCTGAGGTCCCTCTGAAGTCCCTCTGAGGTTCCTCTGAAGTCCCTCTGAGGTCCCTCTGAAGTCCCTCTGAAGTCCCTCTGAGATCCGTCTGAGGTTCTGTACCTTTGTGGGGGCTTGGACTTTACATGTTGTGGAGGTTTTGGCCTGAGCAGAGGCACCGCTCTAAAAACGCAACAAACCCACACGTCAACAACAACCAAGGTGCAACAGAAAAGTATTTAAGTACAATTTAGAGGTATCTGTACTTTACTGAAGTACTTTTTACAGTGAATACTTTTTACTTTTACTTCAGTACATTTCAGAATCTGTACTTTCTACTGCAGTACATTTTAGACCTGGACTGAAAAGTAAAAAGTACTTTTTTTCTTTATGACTAAACCAGGACTAAACCAGGACTAAACCAGAACTAAACGAGGACTAAACCAGGACTAAACCAGAACTAAACCAGGACTAAACCAGAACTAAACCAGGACTAAACAAGGACTAATGATACCATTTTTTGCTCAGTTAATTTGAGTTAACGTCCCAATTTTGAATAAACCAAATATTAAAAAAAACCACCAAAACAGCTTCTCTCAGACTGAAAACACTCTGTTCCACCTTGTGATGTCATCATGTGGTGATACAGGAAGTGCTCCACTGTGTTTTTAAACTCCACACACCTTCACTAGAATCATTTGGATCATTTCAGTCCTGGAATTGCCGATCTTGACTGAACTAAAGGTAAAAGGAGCTGTTCACTTGAAAACTACCACTTGATGACATCACAAGGTGGAACAGAGCGTTTGGAGCTTTGGAGACGTCGACGGACTAATAATAAAGAGTTCCTCAAACATGTGAATGAAACAAACACAACTCCAGGTGTTTTTGAGGAGGAACATCAGAACATCAGGACCTGGACTCACAGGTGTCGGTTTCTGGGATTCTGGAGTTTAAACGTTAAACAGACGAAGACTCAGATGTGAAGTTCAGGTCGTTAGTCGTCAAAAACTTCTGGACGTGAAGAGAATTAATTTACTGCATGTTTGAAAGTCCAATCACCACCAGCAGAGGGCGCAAGGACTCAACAGTGACTGCTGTGAGGTCCGACGCAACGAAAACAACCGTGCTGAAGGTGAGTGGACTTTAAAAACCCAGAGGAGCAGCGTGGGGACAGTCAGGTCAGGTCCATGGGAGTCCAGGACATTTTAGGACATTTAAAGCTGTACTGTGAAACTTTTCTGGTGGAGGGTCCGTTAAATGATTACAGGTCTAAATCAGGACTAAATCACGTCTAAACCAGGCCCAAACCAAGACTAAACCAGGACTAAAGCAGGCCCAAACCAGAACTAAACCAGGACTAAACCAGGACTAAACCAGGACTAAACCAGGACTAAACCAGGTCTAAACGAGACTGCTCAAAAACACAGTAGTTCCTTCTGTGAACAGGGTCGCCTCTCCACAGAGCTGACCTGTGATGTAGTGTAGTGCTGTGACCTGCTCGTCTCCCTGGTGATAGACGGGTTTAATTTGTACTGTGGAACATTCTTGACAAAGCAATAACATCTCCATGGAGACAAGCAGGTGACAGACCCTCCACCAGAAAAGTTCCACAGTGCAGCTTTAAAATAAGACGAATATTTGGTTGTTTTTTGGTTTTTTTGAGACGAGAAGTTTCCCGGAGGAGTTACCTTGGACCAGCCTTTAGGAGAAAACAGGGTCACGTCAGGAGCACCGGGGTCAGTCTGAGGATTAGTGACAAAAAGAAGGTAAAAAATCGAGTGTGGGAGAGAGGGAAGAGAGGAGAGGAGGAGAGGAGAGGAGGAGAGGAGGAGGGGAGAGGGAGGAGGAGAGGAGGAGGAGGAGAGGAGGAGGGGAGAGGGAGGAGGAGAGGAGGAGGAGGAGAGAGGGAGGAGGAGAGGAAAGGAGGAGAGGAGGAGGAGAGTAGGAGGAGAGAGGGAGGAGGAGAGGAGGAGGAGGAGAGGAGGAGAGGAGGAGGAGAGAAGGAGAGAGGAGAGGAGGAGGAGAGAGGGAGGAGGAGAGAGAGGGAGGAGGAGAGTAGGAGGAGAGAGGGAGGAGGAGAGGAGGAGGAGGAGAGGAGAGGAGGAGAGAGGGAGGAGGAGAGGAGGAGGAGAGAGGGAGGAGGACAGGAGGAGGAGGAGAGGAGAGGAGGAGAGAGGGAGGAGGAGAGGAGGAGGAGAGAAGGAGAGAGGAGAGAGAGAGGAGAATCCATAGTCCAAAAAAGTCCCGTCCGCCAACAGTGAAAGAGGGATGACGAGGTCAAGAAAAAGGGAGGAGTCACCAAACAAATCCACCAATCCCCTGTGAGCCCAGAGACACCAGCCACGCCCACTCTGACCCTCTGACCTTAGCGGCACTTCCTGTGGCCGTGACATCACTTCCTGCTGCTGTGGGCTTGGACGCCATGTTGGATCTAGCCGAAGGTTTCTGCTGCACACGACACAAAACACAAAGCTCAAGAGGAGGTGTAGAAGACAGGGAGAGAGGGATGAAGGAAGGAGGGAGGAGGAGGAGAGAGGAGGAGGAGGAGAGAAGGAAGAGCAGAGAGGAGAGGAAGAGTTTTGACAATAGCAACAACTGGCCTGACTGGACCAGGACAGACCAGTATTTCTCAAACTCTTCACACCTAAGAAAATTATGGGCTAAACCAGGACTGAACCAGGACTAAACCAGGACTAAACCAGGACTAACCCAGGACTGAACCAGGACTAAACCAGGACTAAACCAGGACTGAACCAGGACTAACCCAGGACTGAACCAGGACTGAACCAGGACTAAATCAGGACTGAACCAGGACTGAACCAGGACTAACCCAGGACTGAACCAGGACTAAACCAGGACTGAACCAGGACTAAACCAGGACTAAACCAGGACTAAACCAGGACTAAACCAGGATTGAACCAGGACTAAACCAGGACTAACCCAGGACTAAACCAAGACTAAACCAGGACTAACCCAGGACTGAACCAGGACTGAACCAGGACTAAACCAGGACGGAAGATCTGAAGATGAACCCTAGATGGCACTGTGTTTTCATCGGCCGGTGTCGTTGAAGCACCTCAGAAATGTGACCATGTGACCAGTTCTGACCAATCAAAGCGAGAGCGGGGCGGGCTCAGAGCGGGCCTAGGCTAACTCTTACAAAGCTAATGTTTAGGCGCTTTGAGGATTTAAAAATTATAAAAAGTTTATGTTGTAAAATCACAGAAGAATCCTACAAAACTTGACCTTTGTGAAAGCTGGATGCCCTGTCAGAACACTGTATGGTCAGGTCAGAGGTCAGAGGTCAGAGGTCACACTAACCCTAACCCGCCGCAGTACCTGGAGCGTCCACTAGTCTGTCTCACTCGGGGACAGAGGGGAGAGTCCAGTTCTTTTTATAGCTCAAGTTTCATGTGGACAGACCGAGGGACAAACCCACAAACACTTCTGTCCCTGAGCAGCAGATTCTGTCCTCTCCGTTAGGCCATGTGACAAAAAATGGATTTTTATTTTATATTTTCCCATTAAAATCAAATAAAAACGAGTTTCAACATGAATCAAAAGCCACACAGAGTCTCAGAGCCTCTGACCCAGATTCAACATTACACAAGTACTATTTATATCACAGCAACAAGAGACAACAGGAGTCTAACCCACAACCTCCATCTGAAACAGGAGTCTAACCCACAACCTCCATCTGAAACACACAAGTCTAACCCACAACCTCCATCTGAAACACACGAGTCTAACCCACAACCTCCATCTGAAACACGAGTCTAACTCACAACCTCCATCTGAAACATGAGTCTAACCCACAACCTCCATCTGAAACATACGAGTCTAACCCACAACCTCCATCTGAAACACGAGTCTAACCCACAACCTCCATCTGAAACACACGAGTCTAACCCACAACCTCCATCTGAAACATACGAGTCTAACCCACAACCTCCATCTGAAACACACGAGTCTAACTCACAACCTCCATCTGAAACACACGAGTCTAACCCACAACCTCCATCTGAAACACGAGTCTAACCCACAACCTCCATCTGAAACACGAGTCTAACCCACAACCTCCATCTGAAACATACGAGTCTAACCCACAACCTCCATCTGAAACACGAGTCTAACTCACAACCTCCATCTGAAACACACGAGTCTAACCCACAACCTCCATCTGAAACATACGAGTCTAACCCACAACCTCCATCTGAAACACACGAGTCTAACTCACAACCTCCATCTGAAACACACGAGTCTAACCCACAACCTCCATCTGAAACATACAAGTCTAACCCACAACCTCCATCTGAAACACACGAGTCTAACTCACAACCTCCATCTGAAACATACGAGTCTAACCCACAACCTCCATCTGAAACATACGAGTCTAACCCACAACCTCCATCTGGAAACACACGAGTCTAACTCACAACCTCCATCTGAAACACACGAGTCTAACCCACAACCTCCATCTGAAACACGAGTCTAACCCACAACCTCCATCTGAAACATACGAGTCTAACCCACAACCTCCATCTGAAACACGAGTCTAACCCACAACCTCCATCTGAAACACGAGTCTAACCCACAACCTCCATCTGAAACACACGAGTCTAACCCACAACCTCCATCTGAAACACACGAGTCTAACCCACAACCTCCATCTGAAACACACGAGTCTAACCCACAACCTCCATCTGAAACACGAGTCTAACCCACAACCTCCATCTGAAACATGAGTCTAACCCACAACCTCCATCTGAAACATACGAGTCTAACCCACAACCTCCATCTGAAACACGAGTCTAACCCACAACCTCCATCTGAAACACACGAGTCTAACCCACAACCTCCATCTGAAACATACGAGTCTAACCCACAACCTCCATCTGAAACACACGAGTCTAACTCACAACCTCCATCTGAAACACACGAGTCTAACCCACAACCTCCATCTGAAACACGAGTCTAACCCACAACCTCCATCTGAAACACGAGTCTAACCCACAACCTCCATCTGAAACATACGAGTCTAACCCACAACCTCCATCTGAAACACGAGTCTAACTCACAACCTCCATCTGAAACACACGAGTCTAACCCACAACCTCCATCTGAAACATACGAGTCTAACTCACAACCTCCATCTGAAACATACGAGTCTAACCCACAACCTCCATCTGAAACACACGAGTCTAACTCACAACCTCCATCTGAAACACACGAGTCTAACCCACAACCTCCATCTGAAACATACGAGTCTAACCCACAACCTCCATCTGAAACACACGAGTCTAACTCACAACCTCCATCTGAAACACACGAGTCTAACCCACAACCTCCATCTGAAACATACGAGTCTAACCCACAACCTCCATCTGAAACACACGAGTCTAACTCACAACCTCCATCTGAAACACACGAGTCTAACCCACAACCTCCATCTGAAACACGAGTCTAACCCACAACCTCCATCTGAAACATACGAGTCTAACCCACAACCTCCATCTGAAACACGAGTCTAACCCACAACCTCCATCTGAAACACGAGTCTAACCCACAACCTCCATCTGAAACACACGAGTCTAACCCACAACCTCCATCTGAAACACACGAGTCTAACCCACAACCTCCATCTGAAACACACGAGTCTAACCCACAACCTCCATCTGAAACAGGAGTCTAACCCACAACCTTCATCTGAAACAGGAGTCTAACCCACAACCTCCATCTGAAACACACGAGTCTAACCCACAACCTCCATCTGAAACATACGAGTCTAACCCACAACCTCCATCTGAAACATACGAGTCTAACCCACAACCTCCATCTGAAACAGGAGTCTAACCCACAACCTCCATCTGAAACACACGAGTCTAACCCATAACCTCCATCTGAAACAGGAGTCTAACCCACAACCTCCATCTGAAACAGGAGTCTAACCCACAACCTCCATCTGAAACATACGAGTCTAACCCACAACCTCCATCTGAAACATACGAGTCTAACCCACAACCTCCATCTGAAACACATAAGTCTAACCCACAACCTCCATCTGAAACATACGAGTCTATCCCACAACCTCCATCTGAAACACGAGTCTAACCCACAACCTCCATCGGAAACACACGAGTCTAACCCACAACCTCCATCTGAAACACACGAGTCTAACCCACAACCTCCATCTGAAACACACGAGTCTAACCCACAACCTCCATCTGAAACAGGAGTCTAACCCACAACCTCCATCTGAAACAGGAGTCTAACCCACAACCTCCATCTGAAACACACGAGTCTAACCCATAACCTCCATCTGAAACAGGAGTCTAACCCACAACCTCCATCTGAAACACACGAGTCTAACCCACAACCTCCATCTGAAACATAGGAGTCTAACCCACAACCTCCATCTGAAACACATAAGTCTAACCCACAACCTCCATCTGAAACATACGAGTCTATCCCACAACCTCCATCTGAAACACGAGTCTAACCCACAACCTCCATCTGAAACATACGAGTCTAACCCACAACCTCCATCGGAAACACACGAGTCTAACCCACAACCTCCATCTGAAACACACGAGTCTAACCCACAACCTCCATCTGAAACACACGAGTCTAACCCACAACCTCCATCTGAAACAGGAGTCTAACCCACAACCTCCATCTGAAACAGGAGTCTAACCCACAACCTCCATCTGAAACACACGAGTCTAACCCACAACCTCCATCTGAAACACGAGTCTAACCCACAACCTCCATCTGAAACACACGAGTCTAACCCACAACCTCTGGACCAATCAAAGCACAGCATGGAGCGTTTGGACCAATCAGAGCACGGAGCTGTTTGGCTGAGAGGGTTTTGTGCTGGGAGCTGATTGGCTGAGAGAAGGACACGGTGTGAGAGACACACAGGCTTCAAACTTCAAATATTTTTTAAAATTTTTAAATAAATGCACCAAAAATAAAGCCTAAACTGCAGGACTCTTTAGTTTGAACGTCATAAATTCTTTTCTAAACCCCAGACTCGTCCAGACTCCACACGACTTCAGGCTTCAGAGTCTCAGCAGGTTAGAACCGGCACTGTCTAATTCTTGGAAACAAATCTGTAATTACGACTGAAGTGAATACATGAAACCTCCAGGAACTATTTCACCACAAAGCACAACACAACACACACACACAACACAACACAACACACACACACACACACACAACACAACACAACACACACAACACAACACACATAACACAACACACACAACACAACACACACAACACAACACAACAGCTCCAGACCAAAGATCAGCTCAAACCTCAAAGGACTCTCTCTGATCTGAGTCCTAAACTCAATAAATATTAAATTCTTCCACCAAACTGACCCCTGTGAGCTTTAAGTCGGGTTCTAACGCTGTTCCCTCCTCCAAAACACTCCTGGGGTGGTGTTTTGTTCCACCTTGTGATGTCATCAAGTGGTAGTTCTCAAGTGAATGGCTCCTTTTCCCTTTAGTTCAGTAGAGATCAGCAATTAGCAAAGACAGACTCTGGTGTGTCTCTATTTGCAGGGTAAAGGTGCAGGGTAAAAGTGCAGGGTAAAGGTGCAGGGTAAAAGTGCAGGGTAAAAGTGCAGGGTAAAAGTGCAGGGTAAAGGTGCAGGGTAAAAGTGCAGGGTAAAAGTGCAGGGTAAAGGTGCAGGGTAAAAGTACAGGGTAAAGGTGCAGGGTAAAGGTGCAGGGTAAAGGTGCAGGGTAAAAGTGCAGGGTAAAAGTGCAGGGTAAAAGTGCAGGGTAAAAGTGCAGGGTAAAGGTGCAGGGTAAAAGTGCAGGGTAAAGGTGCAGGGTAAAAGTGCAGGGTAAAGGTGCAGGGTAAAAGTACAGGGTAAAAGTGCAGGGTAAAGGTGCAGGGTAAAAGTGCAGGGTAAAAGTACAGGGTAAAAGTGCGGTAGAAAGTAACTTTCCTGCTGGAGGGTCTGTCAAATGCTTGTCTACATGGAGATGTTATTGATTTGTCTGGAATGTTCCACAGTATGGCATTAAACCTTTCTATCTTCATGGAGACCAAACCAGACCAATTTCCAGGTCAGATCTGTGGAGAGGCGACCCCGCTCACAGTCAGAATGTCTGTTTTTCTAGGTATTTTTGAGCTGTAAAACCACCTGTGATTGAATAAATGTAAAGTAGAGCTGTTTAATGTCACACTGCGGAACATTCCAGGCAGAGCAGTGACGTATCCATAGAAACCAGCAGGTGATGGACCCACAGCTCCTTTATCTCATCATCTCAGGCCTCAGAGATGATCCTCAGAGTCACTTAGAGGCAGATCACGATTTCAGCCTAATTCTGTTTTTTTAGCCTCCCTCCTTCAAGACGCTTCACTGTGATTGGTTAAATCCAACTGTCTGTCACTCAGAGCCTGACCGAGGCCGACCAATCAGAACCTTTCAGACTGTGATGATGTCATACTCTCAGGTGGGGTCAGAGGTCACAGACAGTTCTATTGGACCCATTGTAGTTTACAATGTCATGAAATCTGAAAAAGGTACTAAACCAGGACTAAACCAGGACTAAACCAGGACTGAACCAGGACTGAACCAGGACTAAACCAGGACTGAACCAGGACTAAACCAGGACTGAACCAGGACTGAACCACGACTAAACCTGGACTGAACCAGGACTAAACCAGGACTAAACCAGGACTGAACCAGGACTGAACCAGGACTAGACCAGTTTTGTTTCAGGAAAAGGGAGCGTTCAAAAACAACAGTTAAAACTCGTTATATCGTTAAGTACTCAGAGAGAGGAAGGAAGTACACAAAAGTACACAAACTACTGCAGTTACTGTGGGGTTGGAGGTTAAGTACACACAGTAATAATGCACAAAGGAGATGAGTGCAGTACAAGTACATAGAAGAGTACTGCATATAAGAGAAGAGTGCAGTACATGTGGGTATAAGTGTGCAGAAGAGTACTGCAAAGGAGAGGAAACTGCAGTATCTGTGAGTACAAGTACACAGAACAATACTGTGTGTGTTTTTGTAAGAAAACTTTTGTCCCACAGTGGGGAAATTCCAGTGTTGCAACGACAAAAACTGCACCGAAATAAAAAATATAAAAAATGTCCAAGAAATAAGGAGTATTTGCAGTACAGGAAATGTAGCTATAGTAGTAGTAGTAGTAGCAGTGGCAGTAGTAGTAGTAATAGTGCTAGTAGTACTAGTAGCTGCAGTACGAGTAGTTGCAGTACGAGTAGTAGTAGTAGCAGTAGTAATAGTAGTACTAGTAGTTGCAGTACTAGTACTGGCAGTACTAGTACACAGAAGTACTTTACCTCGTAGTGAGAGACTGGAGCTGCAGGTTTAGGTGTGGTCCCCGACTGAGACTGAAACACAAACAAACAAATGGACATGAGCAAAGTACACAGTAAAAGTACATTATAAAAGTACACAATAAAAGTACATGATAAAAGTATGCAGTAAAAAGTACTAATACTGCAAATAATATTCACAAAGTACAATCCTGTACACTGTATTTTATTTTGACAGAATTTAATGAGACGAGTTTATTTAGGTCTAAAGATCAAACCATTAAAGCAGAGAAACAAACCAGGACTAAACCAGGACTAAACCAGGACTAAAACAGTTCCAAACCAGGTCCAAACCAGGACTGAACCAGGACTAAAACAGTTCCAAACCAGGTCCAAACAAGGACTGAACCAGGACTAAAACAGGTCCAAACCAGGTCCAAACCAGGACTAAACCAGGACTAAACCAGGATTAAACCAGGTCTAAACCAGGTCTAAAAAAGGACTGGACCAGGACTGAACCAAGACTAAAACAGGACTAAAACAGGACTAAACCAGGACTAAACCAGGACTAAACCAGGACTAAACCAGGACTAAACCGGGACTAAACCAGAACCAAACCAGAACCAAACCAGAACCAAACCAGGACTAAACCAGGACCAAACCAGGACTAAATGAGGACCAAACCAGAACTAAACCAGAACTAAGTGGACCAATAATTACAGAAACAATGAGTTATGGAACCATCCAGTCCTACACAGACTGTGGAGGAGGGTTCAGTGTCTTGCTCAAGGACACATCACAACAGGAGAACAGAGGATCAGACCGGTGACCTCCCGGTGAGAGGGCGCTGCTCTGCCTCCTGCGCCACAGCCCTGGGACATTCCTGGTGTAGGTGTGATCGTGCACAGGGCGGGGCCACACCACAAACACTTACACTTCAAACACACACACTTCAGAACACGGGAGGGCATCTGACACACACGGGAGGGCATCTGACACACAGGGAGGGCATCTGACACACACGGGAGGGCATCTGACACACAGGGAGGGCATCTGACACACACGGGAGGGCATCTGACACACAGGGAGGGCATCTGACATACGGGAGGGCATCTGACACACAGGGACTCTTCAGAACATGTTTGTAGAGTCTAAACCACAGGATGAGCAGCTTTAACACAGAATAAGAGCCCTTGGAGACACAGGGAGGGCATCTGACACACACGGGAGGGCATCTGACACACAGGGAGGGCATCTGACACACGGGCAGGGCATCTGAAATAGAGGGAGGGAGGGCATCTGACACACAGGGAGAGTCTGAGGTGGGGCAGGACTATTAGAACCACACAATAGAGCAGATCTCCACCCGCTCCTCCACCCAAAGTCCTTTCACTGCACAACACAAGCAGACGGTTCAGTCACTCGTGTCTGAGCCTCTGTTTCACCTGGTGATGTCATCGAGTGGATACGATCGGCCGGTCTGGGTTTACCTGTGACGCCAATAACACACCTGGGCGTGTCAGACCTTGTGAGATTCAAGTTAGAACCACAGAGTAAATGTCCGTGTAAAGAAGAGTTCTGAGTGACGTCACCAACAGCGCAGCTCCAAATGAAGCTCATCGAGGCCAGCAGTTAGCGCGTTAATGTTCAGATCTCGATTTGACGGTTCAGACCAACAATCTCAGGTCAGAGTGAGGAGCCTGACTGCAGGGGTCAAAGGTCAGAGTGAGGAGCCTGACTGCAGGGGTCAAATGTCAGAGTGAGGAGCCTGACTGCAGGGGTCAAAGGTCAGAGTGAGGAGCCTGACTGCAGGGGTCAAATGTCAGAGTGAGGAGCCTGACTGCAGCAGGTACAGAGAGAGGGGCCACGCTTTATACACACAAACTGAACTGGAGCCAGAGTCCATGGAGCCCAGTCACGCCCATGAACACTTCCTGTTTGAAGTGCTAGCATTAGCGGGTCAGACATGTCGATTTCAATAAACAACCTGTGGTTAGAATAAAAATATTTAGATCAAGACTAAAACAGGACTGGACCAGGACCGGACCAGGACTGGACCAGGACTAAAACAGGACTGGACCAGGACTGGACCAGGACTGAACCAGGACTAGGGTGCTTTCACACTGACAGCATTTGGTGCGCACCAAATGGCCCATTCGAACCAAAAGTTCTTAGTTCGGTTCGTTTTCGTTAGTGTGAATGCAATCTCGGTACTTTGGTGCGCACCAAATCAACCGGTCCGAGACCGATAAAAAGGGGTGGTCTCGGATCGCTTTATCTGCCCTACTTTGGTACGGTTCATCTGGTGTGAAACCAAACCAAATTGGACGGAACCGAATGCATTATGGGTATTAGATCACTTCCTGTTTCTGTTTACTCGGTCGCGAGGGCACGTCTCTTCTCCCTGAAGAGGCGTGCAATGCGCCGTCGGCGAGTCGAATAACTTATAAGTTGTCTTTGGAGTCGCAGCCGCGAAACATGTTCGAAATTAAGTACGTGCAGAAAATTACCTACACGTACAAAATAATGTATGATGATCAGCGCCAGGAGCACAAGGCAAAGCTGTTCCTCCATGGTGATCGAAAGTGGCGTGTTTTTTAGTCCAGTTCCGGTGACGATGGTCTTCGCGGTCTATTTTGGTTCGTTTAGAACTATGCATATGTGAAAGCAAACCGTACCCACGTCTGTTTGCTACATTGTAACATTTTTCTGACTAGTGCGGACCAAAGCAATCGAACCATAGGTGTGAAAGTGCCCTAAAACAGGACTGGACCAGGACTGGACCAGGACTAAAACAGGGAAACATTATTGGCTGCAGCGATTGGAGCAAAGCATCATGGTCCTTGTAGTCCTGAGGTGGAGTCGACTTCATAAAGAAACAAGCCTCTGACTTTTCTGCGTATTTTTGAGCTTTAAAACCACCTGTAATTGAATAAATGTAAAGTAGAGCTGTTTAATGTCACACTGTGGAACATTCCAGGCAGAGCAGTGACGTATCCATAGAAACAAGCAGGTGATGGACCCCCAACCGGAAATTTACACAGTGCAGCTTTAAGTTAAATACAATTTGCAAAGAAAGTTTCACAACATTTATTTTCAGACAAGCTTTGTTCTAAAATACTGTGTCGCCGTAATCACAACAGCCGCTACAGTTTTACTTGTTAAATTTGGAGTTTTGGGCTCAGATTTAGGCTGCGTCTCAATTCTCCCCCTTAGCCCTCTGTCTTAGCCCTACCCCTCTGTTGTGCGCGTTCACGAGAGACAGAGGGGTGTCCCAATACTCTTTTCTGTAAGTGCGAGGGCTAAGGGGAAGGGCTGTTCTACCCCTTTGAACAGAGCGTTTTCAGATGCACCCTTTGCGCAAAGGGGATGGGCGTGGCTTAATGCAAGTCGGAGCAAAAAGCAACAAGGAAATCGGGAAGTGTCGAGCAATCGGGAAGAAATTGGACAAATGTGAGTATTTGCACTCAAGAACCTCATAAAAAGTTGTATAAAACTGTAGTAACTTTTGAAAAGTTGTAGGTATACTCATGGCGCCAGCATTTACGCTTTCTGACATATACGGCTTATCGTAACATGCCCGGTTAGAACTATACGCTTGTTACGGTAGAATGTGTAAAGTATTACGAACATGCATGGCCTTAAAGAACTATATACGCATATATGTTAGACTAGAATGTGTCAAATATATCGCTGTATCTGTATATGTTTTCATTTCGCCTTGTAACTCGTCTCATGCGCTTTTAGAACTATACACATGTTACGGTAGAATGTGTAAAGTATTACGAACATGCATCGCCTAAAATATTATTGTTTTGTTTCGCCTTGTCAATTATCCCCTGTTTATATTAAAAATGACATGTTATTAATCACATTTGTATTTCTTGTAGGAGGCTGGACTTGTTGGAGTTGTGTCAGCCCAACAAGCTTCAAAAAAGTGGGAGAATTTGAAAATAAAATATAAGGTATATTACATTCTATAATATTTGTAGGTACCAGAACAACTATATATGTTTATGACTATGTATTCATTTTGTTTTCTTTTTTGTGTACCAGGCATCCTCTACAACTCCATCCACCTCTGCAGCATTTTAATTTTGTGTTACAGTTGATTAAAATTTGATTTACATATGTTGTACAGAGTATAGTAATTTTAACAAATTAAAAAAAAAAAAAAACATTTGACTTTTTGCAAAGTTCATTTAAAACAAACTCAAAAGGAGCACAATACTTCAAAACTTTAAAAATAATGTCATATTGTTGCGACTGCAAAGGGGTGTCCCATTTCTAAGGGTTTAAAACACACCCCTTTGCCTTAACCCTCTGTTTAAAGACAGAGGGGTAGGGCTAAGACAAAGACAGAGGGCTAAGGGGGAGAATTGGGATTGGGCCTTAACTTTGAATAAAAAGATTAAAAGAATAAATCTGAATAACGGGAGAAGATTACATGGAGTTTGTCCCTGTGTTTGTTGCCGTAGTGACAAACGCCTCTGAGCACGTGCAGAACTAATTGTGACACAAATTCAGCTCTGACTCAAACTGAGGAATCACACAGCTGTTAGCCTGTTAGCTAATAATAATAATAATAATAATAATAATAATGCGTTGGCCTCCATCCATCCATCCATTTTCTCCCGCTTAATCCGGCTGGGTCGCGGGGGCAGCACACTGCCCATTACTCTGTGCACCAGACCCAGACCCCTATGAACCCCTCTGCAGGTGGTGAACCCCTCTGCAGGTGGTGAACCCCTCTGCAGGTGGTGAACCCCTCTGCAGGTGGTGAGCCACAGGAGGGAGGAATTCCTTGACGGTCCTTGATTGTAAACTGTTCATAGGTGTTGCATGTTTTTGGTTGATGAGGGAAATCGGAGTACCAGGAGAAAACCCATCCAGACACGGGGAGGAAACATGCAAACTCCACACAGAAAGGCCCGGGCGACCCGGGGATCGAACCCGTAACCTTCTTGCTGTGAGGCATGCGTTGGCCTGTGTTTTAAATTTTTTTTTAGTGCCTTAGTCTGTGTTTTATTATTAATTATTTTTATTGTGTCAGCCTGTGTTAGCCCGTTTTTTTTATTTTATTTTTTTTATTGTGTTTATTGTCTGTGTTTTTTTTTATTATAATTTTTCATTGTGTTGGTCTGTTTTTTTAATCATTATTTTTTTAATTGTGTTAACCATGTGTTGTTGTTTTTTTGTTTTTTGTTTTTTTTGTGCGTTAGCCTATGTTAGCAAGTGCTTTTTTATTGTGTTACCCTGTGTTTTTTGTTTTTTAATTTATTTTATTTATTCATTTATTTTTTATGGTGTTAGCCTGACTTAGCCTGTGTTAGCTTTTTTTAGCATGAGTTAGCCTGAGTTAGCCTGTGTTAGCTTGCGTTAGCACATTTAAGCGCAGATCCAGGTGTTGTGTGATCTGTCGCCTCTCTGTAATGCCACAGAAAGAGCCACTGTGTCACTTTGGGGATCGTTTCCATGGAGATCAAGCAGGAGGCAACAAGTTACAGGTCAGATCTGTGGCGAGGCGAGCCCGCTGTTTAGGAATGCGTTTTTGAGCAATAAAAACTGCTGAAACTGAACACACACAAGACAGATCAGTTTAATGTCTCACTGCGGAACATTCCTGGCAAAGCAGTAAAATCTCCGTGGAAACGAGCAGGCAGCACTCTCCAACAGAAAAGTTCCACAGTGCAGCTTTAAGTTCACACTGATGTTTGCCGTTTTAAATTCATGACGAGAAACTGGGACTGTTACCATAGCGATTAACAATCTAAACCAAAATATGAACGGTGAAAATCCCCAAAGATTTCATTGGTTTGTCTGGAATGTTCCACGGTGTGACTTTAAACGTTTCCATCAGTGTTTTTATTCATCACCGGTGTTTCTGTTACTCAAAAACACAATAATTCCTTCTGTGAACAGGGGGACCTCTCCACAGATCTGACCTGTGATGTGGAGTACTGCTATGACCTGCTCGTCTCCCTCGTGACACACTGGTTTAAGCTACACTGTGGAACATTCTAGACAAAGCAAAAACATCTCCATGGAGCAGCTGACGGACACTTCACTAGAAAAATAACACAAGTCGAATTTTGTACTATTTTTACTACTACTACTACTACTACTACTACTACTACTACTACTACTACTACTACTACTACTACTACTACTACTACTACTACTACTACTACTACTACAACATATGAGAAAATGCCACCCCAGAAAAACTCACCGAGTAACTGACCGACATCCAAAGGCCTCACTGACCACAACCCAGACCCAGGAGTCGTGTGTAGTTGTGTGTAGTTGTGTGTACTCTTGTGTAGTTGTGTAGTTTTGTGTAGTTGTTCCTCCTCACAAACAGAGGGCGCTGTTTTGTTTCCTGCATCATCTCGTTACATCACAACATTTATTTACATAAAACAGAGAAAATACAAGTTATTTCTGCAAATACTGAAGTACTTTTACTACTTCAACTACGTAACAAAACCAAATGCTGCCAAACATCGAAAAGTACTACAACTACTACTATTATTACAACAACTACTGCTGCTATTACTAATACTTCTACTGCTGGTACTAATACTGCAACAACTACTACAACTACTACAACTACTACTACTAGTACTGCTGGTATTACTAATATTACTTCAGCTGCGTCACAAAACCACAAGTCGACAACTGCAACCTGCCGTACTAAACAACAACTGACACGCAACTACTCGACAACTTCACTTTTTTATCAGATAAGACACTACTACATATAGTACTACTACAGTACTAGTACTGCTACTAGTACTATTACTAGCTCAAGTACTTCACCATGTAAAGTAGCTGCAGTACTTTTGGGCCGTACGTGCTACAGTTTCAGCCACAAACACATTTAAAGGTTAGAAACAGTTTGGGCGGATTCTGCAGTGACCCGATGTAACCCAGAGACACCCGAAGAAACGAGGGAGAGGGAAAGAGGGGTAAAAGAGAGAGAAATAAAACAAACAGAGAGAAGGAGGGAGAGAGGGAAGGAGGGAGAGAGGGAGGGAGAGGAGGAAGTACGTACCATCGGCTGCAGAGGAAACGTTCACCGAGTGTTGAGAGAAAACTTAAAGTTTAAACCAAAATCTGTGACGAAGTTTGAGTTTGTGACAAGACCGAGAGAGAGAGACGGAGGGAGGAGAAGAGAGAGGGACGGAGAGAGAGAGGGAGGAGGGACGGAGAGAGAGAGAGGGAGGAGGGACGGAGAGAGAGAGAGAGGGAGGAGGAACGGAGAGAGAGAGAGGGAGGAGCCGTCAGACACGCCAGACGCGCATGACAACATTCACACGCATGTAAACAGAAGACACGCCCAACGGAGGGAGAGACGGAGAGAGGGAGAGAGAGAGAAGGGGAGAGAGGGAGGGGGGAATAGAAAGAGGGAGAAAAAGAGAGAGGGGGAGAGAGAGAGAGAGAAAGAGAAGGGGGGGCAGACAGAGAGAAAGAGTGAGAGGGGGAGAGAGGGGGAGAGAGAGGGAGAGACAGAGAGAGAGAGGGAAAGAGTGAGAGGGGGAGAGAGGGGAGAGAGAGGGAGAGACAGAGAGAGAGGGAAAGAGTGAGGGGGAGAGAGGGGGAGAGAGAGGGAGAGACAGAGAGAGAGGGAAAGAGTGAGAGGGGGAGAGAGGGGAGAGAGAAAAGAGGGCTAGAGGAAGAGAGGAGGGGACAGAGGGGAAAGAGCAGAGTGGAGGAGAGAGAGGTAGAGGAAAAGGGGAAGAGAAGAAGAGAGCGATAGAGGGAGGGGAGGTGAGGGGGAGATGGGTGAGTGAGGAAATGCCCATATAAAGACACGCCCACTCAGGAAGGACACGCCCACTCAGGAAGAGCCTGAACTTATGCAAATGAAGTGACGTGCACTGTAAAATCTGTCTTAATATTTCATCTTAAAGTGACAGTACGTGGAGCAGGCTCGTCACCTGCATGCTTCCATGGTAACAGAAAGTTAAAGCCAGACTTCAGAACATTCTCCATGGACACAGATCAGCTTTAGGTCATACTGTGGAATATTATAGCCAAAGGAACAATATTACCATGGAAACAAGCAGGAGGAGACCCTTCTGGACAAATAAGAGTCAGGTTTGTGGAGATGCGAGCTCGCTCACAGTAAAGGCACATGTTTTTCTGTTTTTTTTTCAGTGCAAACAATAAAACAAACAGAAAAAGAAACAAATAAATAATGGAGGTTTAAAAGGAACAAACTGCACT
>CM057087.1:18380564-18403064 GCA_029959045.1 Taenioides sp. WSHXM2023 | reverse complement strand
TCCAAATGAAGCTCATTGAGGCCAGCAGCTACAGCGGCTCATCTGGAGCACACTTCCATATTTGGAATTCCAGTCGTGAGTATCCTAGCAACCACAGAGCCAATCAGGAGCCAGGCTGTTGAAGGTAACGGCCCCTCCCCAAGCCCCGGGGTCTCAAAATGGCCGCCCGTTCGGGTGATTGGGCTGAGCTCAGCGGCGCACGACTCCAGATCAGCTGAGCCGGCGAGGTCCGTCGCTTAGACCAATCAGAGCGAGAGGAGCAGAGCGGAGCCGGAGCAAACCATTATAAAGATGTTTTTAAGACGACTGAAGCACTTTGCCACAAAATCCGACATTTTTGAGAGTTCACTGTCAGCCCCTGTCAGCCCCTGTCAGCCCCTGTCAGCCCCTGTCCGTCGAACACGAGCAGGTTGATCACTTTGCGCTCTATGGGAAAAATCCTTTCTGTTGCCGGGGGGATTTTTTCGCTGCTGTTCCAGTGAGCGTCACTACGCCCCCTGGAGGCAGAAGTAACAGCACCCTCCAGGTATTTGAACAGAGCCCCGCCCACACCGCTGCTTTAACAGGGGGCGGGTGCTTAGCAACGCTGTCAATCAAACCTGTTGCTAACCCTAGTGGGCAGGGCCTCGGGGAAAGAAGGCGTCTGATTGGTCTGTTCTTAATGTTCAGATTTTGATTTGAGACAAAATGTTGAACTCAAACCCCAGGGTCATGTAGAGGGTCAAAGGTCAAAGGTCAGAGTGAGGAGCCTGACAGCAGCAGGTACAGAGAGAGACGCTTTATACACACAAACTGAACTGGAGCCAGAGTCCATGGAGCCTGTTTGGAGTGCGGCGTTAGCGGGTTAGCGGTTAGCAGGTTAGCGGGTTAGTTCTGTCCTGAGCTCCACTGCTGCCTCTGTCTCTGTTTAAAGCTGCACTGAGGAACTTTTCTAGTAGAAGGATCACAACCTGCTCGTCTCCATGGTGATGTCATTAGTTTGGCTGGAACGTTCCATAATACGGCATTAAACTTATTTATCCCCCTGGAGATGAGAAGGTGCCCAGTTCGAAAGTCTGATCTATGGAGAGGCGAGCCCACTCAAGAGAGAATGTTTAAACATTAAAACGTCTAAAAGAGAAAACACAAGAAGAGCACTGAAACACAAGAAGAACACTGAAACACATGAAGAACACTGAAACACAAGAACACTGAAACACAAGAAGAACACTGAAACACATGAAGAACACTGAAACACAAGAAGAACACTGAAACACAAGAACACTGAAACACAAGAAGAACACTGAAACACAAGAAGAACACTGAAACACAAGAACACTGAAACACATGAAGAACACTAAAAAACAAGAACACTGAAACACAAGAACACTGAAACACATGAAGAACACTGAAACACATTAAAAACACTGAAACACAAGAAGAACACTGAAACACAAGAACACTGAAACACAAGAAGAACACTGAAACACATTAAAAACACTGAAACACAAGAAGAACACTGAAACACAAGAACACTGAAACACATGAAGAACACTGAAACACATGAAGAACACTGAAACACATTAAAAACACATGAAGAACACTGAAACACATTAAAAACACTGAAGTCCCGTGACGCACAGACACGACCAGGCCACAGGGAATGTTCCAGAGTTCAGCTTTAGAGTCCAGAGCCTCAGACCCCAGACTCCTACAGACGCACACAGCCCGCTTCCTGAAGCCATTTCCTGTGATTATCCTCCAGTACAAATAATACACAAGTACTACACAAGTACTACACAAGTACTACACAGAGGGTGTGGCAGTGTAAAGTACTGTGAATACTGCAGTAGTACACAGAGTACAATATTCTCTCCAACACAAACACAAGTTTCACATTTCTCCATAATCGTGTGTGTTTCAGAGTGTGTGTGTTTCAGAGTGTATAAGTACTGTGTAAGTGTAAATACTGCAGTATAAGTACTGTGTAAGCGTAAATACTGCAGTATAAGTACTGTGCAAGTGTAAATACTGCAGTATAAGTACTGTGTAAGTGTAAATACTGCAGTATAAGTACTGTGTAAGTGTAAATACTGCAGTGTAAGTACTGTGTAAGTGTAAATACTGCAGTATAAGTACTGTGTAAGTGTAAATACTGCAGTATAAGTACTGTATAAGTGTAAATACTGCAGTATAAGTACTGTGTCAGTGTAAATACTGCAGTATAAGTACTGTGTAAGTGTAAATACTGCAGTATAAGTACTGTATAACCGCTTTCCTCAGTCCAAAGTTCGATGTCAGTGACTCACAGCAAACACACAAATGATAAAACACAAATACAACAGCACACAAGAGTACACAAGTACACGAGTACACAAGTACACGAGTACACAATACAGAAAGGACCAGAGCAGGGGATATATGAAGTATGAAGTACAATGTTCAATAACTACACACAACTGATAATACACAACTACACAACTATACAACGACACTCACCACAGCAGAGTACTGATACATGAAGTATAATGCACAGTACTAATGCAGTAGTAGCAGTAGTAGTAGTAGCAGTAGTAGTAGTAGCAGTAGTAGTAGTAGTAGTAGTGTGTCTCAGCGTCCTGTCATATGAATGATCTTTTCCTGATTTAAAAGTTACAGTATTTTGTTTTAAAATCTCCACGGCAACGGTCAACCTGGGTCCTCTCAGATCAGACTCACACAGAGACAGTACTACGAACTACTACAACTGTATGTACTGGTACTTTTAATGAACATACTACTGCACGTACTGTACTGCATGTACTACAACACTACTACATGTACTACAACACTACTACACGTACTGTAACACTACTGCGTGTACTACAACACTACTGCACGTACTACAACACTACTGCACGTACTACAACACTACTACACGTACTATAACACTACTGCACGTACTACAACACTACTACACGTACTACAACACTACTGCACGTACTGTAACACTACTACACGTACTGTAACACTACTGCGTGTACTACAACACTACTGCACGTACTACAACACTACTGCACATACTGTAACACTACTGCGTGTACTATAACACTACTGCACATACTATAACACTACTGCACGTACTACAACACTACTACACGTACTGTAACACTACTGCGTGTACTACAACACTACTGCGTGTACTGTAACACTACTGCGTGTACTATAACACTACTGCACGTACTACAACACTACTACACGTACTGTAACACTACTGCGTGTACTACAACACTATTGCACGTACTACAACACTACTGCACGTACTACAACACTACTGCATGTACTATAACACTACTGCATGTAATACAACAGTACTACACGTACTACAACACTACTACACGTACTGTAACACTACTGCGTGTACTACAACACTATTGCACGTACTACAACACTACTGCACGTACTACAACACTACTACACGTACTACAACACTACTACACGTACTACAACACTACTGCGTGTACTACAACACTATTGCGTGTACTACAACACTATTGCACGTACTACAACACTATTGCACGTACTACAACACTACTGCACGTACTACAACACTACTGCACGTACTACAACACTACTGCACGTACTACAACACTACTGCACGTACTACAACACTACTACACGTACTGTAACACTACTGCGTGTACTACAACACTATTGCACGTACTACAACACTACTGCACGTACTACAACACTACTGCATGTACTATAACACTACTGCATGTAATACAACAGTACTACACGTATTACAACACTACTACACGTACTGTAACACTACTGCGTGTACTACAACACTATTGCACGTACTACAACACTACTGCACGTACTACAACACTACTACACGTACTACAACACTACTACACGTACTACAACACTACTGCGTGTACTACAACACTATTGTGTGTACTACAACACTACTGCACGTACTACAACACTACTGCACGTACTACAACACTACTGCACGTACTACAACACTACTACACGTACTGTAACACTACTGCGTGTACTACAACACTATTGCACGTACTACAACACTACTGCACGTACTACAACACTATTGCACGTACTACAACACTACTACACGTACTACAAAAGTACTGCATGACTTCCTGTGACCTCTGGCTCCACACGCCCTGATTGCTTCACCTTAAAGACTCTTTGTTCTGTCATCATAAACTCACAGGAACCAAACGTAGTACAGCACTACTTTAAAGTACTCTGACTGCAGTACTATTGCAGTACTATTGCAGTACTATGTGTACACCCAAAGAGAGAGAGAGAGAGAGAGAGAGAGAGAGAGAGAGAGAGCGAGAGAGAGAGAGAGAGAGAGAGAGAGAGAGAGAGAGAGAGAGAGAGAGAGACAACATTCCAGCAGCGGAGAGCTGGAGACAAGCCAAGAGCAAGAAAACAGAAAAACATCCAGAAGTTAACACGTCTGATTTAGACCTGGTTAGGTTCTGGTTTAGGCCTGGTTTAGTCCTGGTTCAGTCCTGGTTTAGTCCTGGTTTAGTCCTGGTTTAAGTTGAATCTTGTTGAATCAAAACATTTGCCAATAGAAAAACACATGCAGCTTTAGACCTGGTTTAGTTCTAGTTTAGTCCCAGTCTGGATTTAGACCTAACATAGAACTGGTTGTGTTCCTAGTCCAGGTTAAATCCAGATTTAGTCCTGGTTTAGTTCCTAGTTAAGGTGAAGTCTCCTGTTTTAGTCTGAAAAGCAAAGCAGGTGCAGCTTTAGCCCTGGTTTAGTTCTAGTTAAGATCTGGTTAAGATTTGATCTGGACCAGATTTAGTCCTGGTTTAGCCTTGGTTTAGTCCTGGTTCAGTTATGGTTCAGTCCTGCTTTAATCCTACTTTAGTCCTGGTTTAGTCCTGGTTTAGTCCTGGTTCAGTCCTGCTTTAGGGCTGGTTTAGTCCCTGCTTTAGTTGTAAAAGTTGGACTCACTTCTTCCACTGACACATCTCGCAGACCTGGTTCTTCTCGCGGATTAGAACCTCGAAACCAGCTGAAGATCTGCCCCATGTCTGCAGAAAGATCCCCCCAAGATCCAAGAACCGAGAACTAAACCAGGACCCGAGACCAGACCCAAAACTAGACCCAAAACCAGAGCAGAGACCAGAGCAGGGAGCAGGGTTCAGAGCAGAGGGAGTGCGCCTGTCTTATCACACAGCACACACACATGAACGGGAGGGGGCGGGGCTACGGGAGAGGGGGAGGGGTTTGTGCACGTGTGGGCGGGGTTATCGAGGAAGTGGGCAGGGTTAAGTGGGAGGTGGGCGGGGCTGGAGTTAAAGAGACGGAAGACGAAATGATCAAAGAAGAGTCTGTGTTTATAATGGGATTAAAGGATTTATGTTTAGACCTGATTTAGTCCTGGTTTAGACCTGGTTTAGTCCTGGTTTAGTCCTGGTTTAGACCTGGTCCTGGTTTAGTCCTGGTTTAGTCCTGGTTTAGACCTGGTTTAGTCCTGGTTTAGACCTGGTTTAGACCTGATTTAGACTTGGTTTAGTCCGGGTTTAGTCCTGGTTTAGTCCTGGTTTAGACCTGGTTTAGACCTGGTTTAGTCCTGGTTTAGACCTGGTTTAGACCTGGTTTAGACCTGGTTTAGACCTGGTTTAGACTTGGTTTAGTCTCCTCTCTACAGTGTGAATGTGTTTAGATTTGAGATTTATGTTTTAAAACAATAGCTTCAGGGAGGGCATCTGACACACCGGGAGGGCATCTGACACACCGGGAGGTAATCTGACACACCGGGAGGGCATCTGATACACAGGAGGTGTATGTGGGGGGTTCTTTTCTGACCCGTCCAACAGATTTATTGACCACAGACCTACAGCTCTGTCCCCCTCCCACCTCCTCCAACTACCAGACGTTTAACACCACCCCCCACTAGTAGCAGCAGTAGTAGTAGTAGTAGTAGTAATAGTAGTAGTAGTAGTAATAGTAGTGTTAAACTTTTGATTATGAAATACATTGCTCAAAAAAAAAAAAAAAATGAAAGGAACACTTTGAAAACAGCAGATCTCACTGTGAAAAACACATTTATACAAATGTGGACGGGTAAATGTCCTGAAGACGTTCACCCCAGTGTCCTACCGGAGGACACTGTCCTGAAGACGTTCATTGTCCTGATTTAAGGGTCCAGTCCTGATTTAAGAGTCCAGTCCTGTTTCAGGGGTCCAGTCCTGTTTCAGGGGTGCTCTCGTTGGTGCTGCTCTAGCGCCCCCTGGTGGTTATTTCCATTAAAACAGGAGCGTCCTTTTGCTCCGTCACATTTGGACAGAAACGTTGAGATCTGACGTGTTTTCAGAATGTTCCTTTTTAGAGCAGTGTATTATCAAAGTACAACTGTTTGGTTTTACTCTAAAAGTATTTTGCAGTAGTAGCAGGAGCACTACTTTTCCTTCAGTAGAGGCCAGACCCGCCCCAGTCCTGGGTTGGTCCTGGGTTAGTCCAAGACCGGACCAGAGATAAAGAGTCTTTATGTCAGACTCACCTCACCTACAACAAGAATGTCAACAATGTGTGCTAATAATACACACGACAGGAGCAGGCAGGAGCAGACAGGGACAGGCAGGGGTAGAGAGGCACAGACAGGGGTAGACAGGAGCAGACAGGAGCAGGCAAGAGTAGAGAGAAGCATAGAGGAGCAGAGCCAGAGGAGCAGAGCCAGAGGAGCAGAAAAGCAAATGTGACCTCAGACTCAAACGGTGGGTTTAAAACATCAGACCAATGTAAAGTTTACCATTCCACCAAACCCAACCCAGAGACTAAAGGCTCATCTGTGGTCCTCCTGCAGACACAAACATCCACCAGAAACAGTCACGGCATTTACACTTCCACATGGTTCTGTGTTCTGTTAAACCACCACCAGGGGGCGCTAAAGTCACTGACAATTCACCAAAACAGACGAAATAGAGCCACACATAAAACAGATGGCGGCAGGTTTTAGACGCACCTGCTGGAAAAGACACCCAAAAATCAAACTTTATCACATTTGGACAGAAACGTTGAGATCTGACGTGTTTTCAGAATGTTCCTTTTTAGAGCAGTGTATTATCAAAGTACAACTGTTTGGTTTTACTCTAAAAGTATTTTGCAGTAGTAGCAGGAGCACTACTTTTCCTTCAGTAGAGTCCAGACCCGCCCCAGTCCTGGGTTGGTCCTGGGTTAGTCCAAGACCGGACCAGAGATAAAGAGTCTTTATGTCAGACTCACCTCACCTACAACAAGAATGTCAACAATGTGTGCTAATAATACACACGACAGGAGCAGGCAGGAGCAGACAGGGACAGGCAGGGGTAGAGAGGCACAGACAGGGGTAGACAGGAGCAGACAGGAGCAGGCAAGAGTAGAGAGAAGCATAGAGGAGCAGAGCCAGAGGAGCAGAGCCAGAGGAGCAGAAAAGCAAATGGAGCAGAGGAAAGAACAGATGGTCAGAGGAGCAGAGGAACAGAGAGAGGAGCAGAAAGAGCAGAGGAACAGAGGAGGAGCAGAGGAGCAGAAGAGGAGCAGAGGAGTAGAGGAGGAGCAGAGGAGGAGCAGGGGAGCAGAAGAGGAGCAGAGGAGAAGCAGAGGAGGAGCAGAGGAGTAGAGGAGGAGCAGAGGAGCAGAAGAGGAGCAGAGGAGGAGCAGATGGTCAGAGGAGCAGAGGACAGAGAGAGGAGCAGAAAGACCAGATGAACAGAGGAGCAGAGGAGGAGCAGAGGAGGAGCAGAGGAGCAGAAGAGGAGCAGAGGAGGAGCAGAAGAGGAGCAGAAGAGGAGCAGAGGAGGAGCAGAGGAGGAGCAGAGGAGTAGAGGAGGAGGAGAAGAGGAGTAGAGGAGGAGCAGAGGAACAGAGGAGGAGCAGAGGAGGAGCAGAAGAGGAGCAGAGGAGTAGATGAGGAGCAGAGGAGTAGAGGAGGAGCAGAGGAGCAGAAGAGGAGCAGAGGAGTAGAGGAGGAGCAGAGGAGTAGAGGAGGAGCAGAGGAGTAGAGGAGGAGGAGCAGAGGAGCAGAGGAGGAGCAGAAGAGGAGCAGAGGAGGAGCAGAGGATTCCCTGTCGGGCAGGTTGTGGGCGTAGCAGCAGTCGTCGTGCATATCTTATCTTATCTTATCTTAATGTGAAAAGTCGGTAATAGTTTTGTTGGTTAGTCACAGCAGAAGAATCGTGTCACACCTGAAGCTCAGACGCACAAACCTTAAGCGTGAGAAAAACCTCACTGAGCGCGTGCAGAGGCGTCATGTGACCTCAGACTCAAACCGTGGGTTTAAAACATCAGACCAATGTAAAGTTTACCATTCCACCAAACCCAACCCAGAGACTAAAGGCTCATCTGTGGTCCTCCTGCAGACACAAACATCCACCAGAAACAGTCACGGCATTTACACTTCCACATGGTTCTGTGTTCTGTTAAACCACCACCAGGGGGCGCTAAAGTCACTGACAATTCACCAAAACAGACGAAATAGAGCCACACATAAAACAGATGGCGGCAGGTTTTAGACGCACCTGCTGGAAAAGACACCCAAAAATCAAACTTTATTTAAAACAATTCAGAGAAAAACAGACATCCCCTCTGCTCCTGCCCCTGCCCCTCTGCTCCTGCCCCTCTGCTCCTGCCCCTCCGCACGTTTAAACTAAAGTCTGTCTTTTACACGCTGAAGTTCTGTCGGCGTCGCCATGTTTGTTTTGATGTGTTTGGGGGTGTCACTTTTGGCTCTGCCCACAACACAACGCTGCTCTGTGATTGGTCCATACAAACATCCGAGACTCCATCTGTTTGTGCGCCGTGAGGTAATCCCGTCATGTTTACCGGAATGTTCATTAATATAACAGACAAACACTGTTCTAATGAGTCACATGACACACCTGAGGGGCGTGGCCTCTGACATACCTGAGGGGCGTGGCCTCTGAATGGGCGTGGCCTCAGCTGGAGCAGATGAATCCTGCAGAACTGGCCTCAGACTCAGAGGAATGTGCCAAAGGAATTTAACAAAGATAAGAGAAAATCTACTTCAGATACTACAGATATACTACAAATACTACAAGTACTACAGGTACTACAGATACTACAGATATACTCTACTACAGATACTACAAATACTACAGGTACTACAGGTACTACAAATACTACAGGTACTACAAATACTACAGATACTGCAGATATACTCTACTACAAATACTACAAATACTACAGATACTACAGATATACTCTACTACAAATACTACAGGTACTACAGATACTACAGATACTACAGATACTACAGATACTACTGGTACTACAATCCTTCAGTCGTCCAGGTAGAATCCATAGCAAAAGGAGAAATTTCTAGTGCCTGTGTGTGTCTACAGCTCTGACCTCTGACCCCTGTGGATCGTTCTGTTCTGTGTCGTTTTAAATCACAAAATTGATCAAAAACAACTGCGCTGACTTCATCTGCGGTGTGCAACGGGCTCTAGTCACGTTTACGTCACAAACGTCAGGAAGACGTTTGGAAACACGAGATGACGACTCATAAGTCTGACAAAATCTGGGAAAAATGAGAAAATGGCCCAGTTTTCTTCATCTACACGTCACCATAGAGTTCCGTTATGATCGGCGAATCAACAATTACAACCATACCTCAGTGTTGATCATTTCGGCGGAGCCAGCGCCAAGCGGCCATCCAGCGCTGAGTGACCGTCCCGCACCGAGCAACCATCCCGCACCGAGTGACCGTCCCTTACCCGTCGATTTGAATCCTCCGGGCAGACTGCGCGGACCTGATTTGAGCAACCCCCCGGTCCTCAATTTTCCACCGTGTATGTATGTATATGTGAGAGTGAGAGTATATGTATATGAGAGTGAGAGTATATGTATATGAGAGTGAATGTATGTGAGAGGAGAGTATATGTATATGTGAGAGTGAGAGTTTATGTATGTGAGAGTGAGAATATATGTGAGAGTGAGAGTATACGTATGTGAGAGTGAGAGTATACGTATGAGAGTGAGAGTAAATGTATGTGAGAGTGTACGTATGTGAGAGTGAGAGTATATGTATGTGAGAGTGAGAGTATACGTATGTGAGAGTGAGAGTATATGTATGTGAGAGTGAGAGTAAATGTATTTGAGAGTGAGAGTGTACGTATGTGAGAGTGAGAGTATATGTGAGTGAGAGTGAGAGTATACGTATGTGAGAGTGAGAATATATGTGAGAGTGAGAGTATATGTATGTGAGAGGAGAGTATACGTATGTGAGAGGAGAGTATACGTATGTGAGAGTATACGTATGTGAGAGTGAGAGTATATGTGAGTGAGAGTGAGAGTATACATATGTGAGAGTGAGTAAATGTATGTGAGAGTGAGAGTGTACGTATTTGAGAGTGAGAGTATACGTATGTGAGTGAGAGTATACGTATGTGAGAGTGAGAGTGTACGTATGTGAGAGTGAGAGTATATGTGAGTGAGAGTGAGAGTATACGTATGTGAGAGTGAGAGTAAATGTATGTGAGAGTGAGAGTATACGTATGTGAGAGTATATGTGAGTGAGAGCGAGAGTATACGTATGTGAGAGTGAGAGTAAATGTATGTGAGAGTGAGAGTATACGTATGTGAGAGTGAGAGTAAATGTATGTGAGTGAGAGTATACGTATGTGAGAGTGAGAGTGTACGTATGTGAGAGTGAGAGTATATGTGAGTGAGAGTGAGAGTATATGTATGTGAGAGTGAGAGTAAATGTATGTGAGAGTGAGAGTATACCTATGTGAGAGTGAGAGTATATGTGAGTGAGAGTGAGAGTATACATATGTGAGAGTGAGAGTAAATGTATGTGAGAGTGAGAGTAAATGTATGTGAGAGTGAGAGTATACGTATGTGAGAGTGAGAGTAAATGTATGTGAGAGTGAGAGTATACGTATGTGAGAGTGAGAGTATATGTATGTGAGAGTGAGAGTATAGGTATGTGAGAGTGAGAGTATACGTATGTGAGAGTGAGAGTATACGTATGTGAGAGTGAGAGTATATGTATGTGAGAGTGAGAGTATAGGTATGTGAGAGTGAGAGTATACGTATGTGAGAGTGAGAGTATATGTGAGTGACAGTATACGTGAGAGTATATGTATGTGAGAGTGAGAGTATACGTATGTGAGAGTGAGAGTAAATGTATGTGAGAGTGTACGTATGTGAGAGGAGAGTATACGTATGTGAGAGTGAGAGTATATGTATGTGAGAGCAGAGTATACGTATGTGAGAGGAGAGTATACGTATGTGAGAGTGAGAGTGTATGTATGTGAGAGTGAGAGTATATGTGAGTGAGAGTGTGAGTATATGTGAGTGAGTGTATGTATGTGAGAGTGAGAGTATACGTATGTGAGAGTGAGAGTATACGTATGTGAGAGTGAGAGTATACGTATGTGAGTGAGAGTGTATGTATGTGAGAGTGAGAGTATATGTGAGTGAGAGTGTATGTATGTGAGAGTGAGAGTATACGTATGTGAGAGTGAGAATATACGTGTGAGAGTGAGAGTATATGTATGTGAGAGGACAGTATACGTATGTGAGAGTGAGAGTATAGGTATGTGAGAGTGAGAGTATAGGTATGTGAGAGTGAGAGTATATGTATGTGAGAGTGAGAGTATACGTATGTGACAGTGAGAGTATACGTATGTGAGAGTGAGAGTATATGTATGTGAGAGTGAGAGTATACGTGAGAGTATATGTATGTGAGAGTGAGAGTTTATGTATGTGACAGTGAGAGTATACGTATGTGAGAGTGAGAGTATACATATGTGAGAGTGAGAGTATACGTATGTGAGAGTGAGAGTATACGTATGTGAGAGGAGAGTATATGTATGTGAGAGAGTATACGTATGTGAGAGTGAGAGTATACGTATGTGAGAGTGAGAGTATACGTATGTGAGAGTGAGAGCATATGTATGTGAGAGGAGAGTATACGTATGTGAGAGGAGAGTATACGTATGTGAGAGTATATGTATATCGCAAGACAAAAATCTTTAAGACACTGAACCAGGCTAAACTGTTTTGGGACAAAAAAAAAAAACCAAAAGGGCTACTTTGCGCCCACATAAGTATACGAAGCATGCTCCCTAAATGTGAGCAACTGGACCATATTTTAAATAATTCAAATATTGATATATTAGGACTATCAGAAACCTGGCTAACAAGATCATCCCCTGAATCAGGTGTTGTTTTCCCAAATTATAAGGTTTTCAGAAGGGGCAGGGATAAAGGAAGAGGTGGGGGGGTGCTGCTTTATGTGAAAAATACTCTGGAGTGCTCACAACTTGATGCACCCAATGAGGTTCAAATTGAGAGTATTTCAGTGAAAATATCCCTCTCTACAGAGATGAGTTTTACACTGGTTTGCCTTTATCGTCCTCCATCAGCCAAAACAGATTTTTATGAACAATTGCAGTTACTACTCAAGCATCACACAACACACAATAAGTCTAAAGAAATAATTGTTATTGGAGATTTTAATGTGAATTGGGACTGCAAGAAAGATAGGAAGACACTGAAAGGTATTATGGATAATTTTAATTTCTCTCAACTTGTAGAGCAACCCACAAGGATTACTAGACATTCAGAAACTCGAATTGATCTCATCTTTAGTAACAGGCCTGACAGAATCACAAAAACCTATAATTTCCTGACTGGTCTCTCAGATCATAATATAATACTCTTCTCTAGGAAACTTTATAAATCCAGGGTAAACAACAACATTTGTAATGCAACAGAAAACAGGTCTCGATATGAAATTATCCCTTGCAGCCAACGACAAAATGTGGCCACAGCCTTGTCAGCACTGGACTGGGACATAATCCTGTCTAGTGACGATCCTGAATATTGCAGCAGTCAACTCATCCAAACTGTGAAAGATGTCATATCAAGCTATTCCAGGAGAGGTAGATTTAAACGTAAGAAAATATGCCACTTGCCATGGCTGAATAAAGAATGTAAAAATCTGATGTCAGTCAGAGATCAGTTATTAAAACAATCTCTGAAAACAGGCTTAACAACAGACCGTCAGAAGTTCACACACATGAGAAATAAGGTAACACAGACTCTGAGACGGGCTAAAGCTAACTTCTTCATTAAGGTTATAGAGAATGCTAATGGGAATGGGAAATTAATATGGCAAAACTTAAACAAACTACTCGGAAAACAGTCAAACAATAACAGCAAGAATTTGGAGCTTCAGATAAGTAACTCAATTATCAAAGATCCACTTTCCATTGCCACCAACCTCAATTGCTTTTTTATAAACTCTGTAAAAGAGATTACTCAGCATTTTATTCCACCTGTCTGTTCTGACAATTTCTGTCATCCTGATCAATCTACCTTCAGGATCACTGAAATTTCAGATTATGAAGTGGGAAAAATCATCACTGGATTGAAAACTTCAAGAGCCCTGGATGCATTTGGCCTTAACACAAATTTTTTAAAAGAATATAAAGACTCTCTTGTACGTCCAATCACTCATCTTCTTAATCTGTCTTTTAAAAGCTCCATAGTCCCAACAGATTGGAAAGTGGCCGCAGTGACACCAATTTTTAAATCAGGTACTAAAACAGATATGTCCAACTACCGACCCATAAGCATACTCCCCATTGTATCTAAAATAGCAGAAAAATGGGTAGTGAAACTTCTGACTGCCCATTTAGAAAACACCCAGCCCACATTACACCCACTACAATTTGGTTTTCGAACACATCACTCCACAGACAGTGCCCTGTGTGTGTTAACAGAAAACATTAAGAGTTTGCTTGATAAGTATCCCTGTGTCGGAGCTGTTTTTTTAGACCTGAAGAAAGCTTTCGACTGTGTAAACCATCAGATATTGTTATCCAGGCTAACTCAGTTTAACATCTCTGATCAGGCACTTTTATGGTTCAAATCTTACCTGTCCAACAGGAAACAGTATGTGGTAGTAGATGGTGTTAAATCAGCCTGGTTAGACTCTGACACTGGAGTTCCTCAGGGGTCTGTCCTTGGTCCAGTCTTGTTTTCTCTCTTTATCAATAACCTACCTAATGCATGCCCAAACATCCTCTCGCAAATGTATGCGGATGATGCAGTCATCTACACTCACGGAAAAAACATACAACAAGCTGCTACAGACCTCACAGCTGCGCTATCCTCAGTGCAGGACTGGCTCAGGGACTCGTGTCTTATGCTGAACACAAAAAAAACCAGTTTGTATGTATTTCTCAAAACGTCGCATAGAATCAACCAGGTCAAATATTTTTCTGAATGGAGAGGAGCTTAACCTTGTTTCAGAGTTTAAATACCTCTGGATCCAACATTTTCTTTTAAAAGTCATATAAAAAAAGTAGCACAGGTAGTTAAATTTAATCTCCAAAATTTCCGCCATATTCGAAATAACTTAACACTGCAAGCAGCTAAAATGTATTTCTACTCCATGATCATCTCACATATTGATTACTGTCTCACTACATGGTCACTCGCATGCCCCACATCTCTGAAAATCATAGAGAGCCTCTACAAAAAAGATTTAAAAACACTGGACAAAAAAACCATTGTCACATCACCACTGCCATGTTCTATACAAATATAAATTACTGCATTTTCAAAACATGATCAATTTAAAATCAGCATGTTCGATCTATAAAGTTCTGCACTCTCTCGCTCCTCCACCAATAAAAGAATTTATCAAGAGTAAAGAAAACACACAAAGAACCACACGAGCCTCCGCCAGAGGAGATATGGTCATACCCCACAGACGTACCACCTTTGGTCAGATGGTCCTGTCTGTCCGAGGTGGGAACCTGTGGAATAGCCTTCCTTTAACTCTGAGGGAGTGTCCAACATATAATTCATTTAAGGCTCAACTGAAAAACTGGCTCTGGGCAAACCAAACTTGCACACATTAGGTGCCAGGCTCTTTATTGATAAATTGTGTATCTTTTATGGACCGTTTTAGTATTGTATGATGTATGTGGGTGTGGATAATGAGCTGAGTGAATGTTAATTGAAGTTTTGTGCAAAAGTGACTAAGATTGTAAGATTGTATGGTTGGAAAATTGTATTTAAGGCCTGATCATTGTTTAATGTAAATTTTATTGTTGTTGTATTTTTGATCCCTGTGACCCTGACCCGTGGGACTACGGATGGAAATTAGCCATATGGCTACAATCCAGCGTGTTTACATTTGTGCTTTTGTCATGTATGTTCATTAACATGCACTGTCCCAATCAAATAAACAAATAAATAAAAATAAATAAGTATGTGAGAGTGAGAGTATATGTATGTGAGAGGAGAGTATATGTGAGTGAGAGTGTATGTATGTGAGAGGGCCAGAATGAATAATGTCTTGAACGGCCTCATAATTACAGAAAATGTTGAAAATCCCAAACAGTGGATATGAGCTCAGAGGAACGGCCGCGTTTACCAAAAACAAAATCAGAACAAACTTTATGAAATTTCTGTGTTAAAGGGGCGGAGCTTTGGACCAACTGTACAGAAGAGCTAAAAGTGTGCACCGCTCTGAAAAACACTTTAAAAACACGTTTGCTCTACTGTCACTGATTTGTTTGTTTCCTCTTGGTGTATTTATGAATGAACTGGGCTCCAGGTGGCGCTGTGAAAGGGTAAAGGCAAAAAGAGCTCCAGCTTCAGCCTCCACCTTTTCACTCGGTGTTAAATACGACTGAGGAATAACATCAGAATAAAACTGTGACCCAAATCAATCCAACAACCACATGTTTAACACACAAACCTGCAGATTTAACACGAGTTCTTCTCTCAAACTGAAAACACTCTGTTCCACCTTGTGATGTCATCATGTGGTGATACAGGAAGTGCTCCACTATGTTTTTAAACTCCACACACCTTCACTAGAATCATTTGGATCATTTCAGTCCTGGAATTGCCGATCTCTACTGAACTAAAGGTAAAAGGAGCTGTTCACTTGAAAACTACCACTTGATGACATCACAAGGTGGAACAGAGGGTTTGGAGCTTTGGAGATGTAGACAGACTAATAATAAAGAGTTCCTCAAACATGTGAATGAAACAGAACGTGACTTAAAGCTCACAGGAGTCAGTTTTGTGTGATAATATAAGACTTTTAAACTGGGACGAAATGCCAAACTTTTATGGCGTCTCATGCGTGTCCCTGATTGGCTGATCCACCTGTCAATCACGAGCTCAGGGCACACCCACACTTTTTTTTTTTTTTTAATTTGCGATTTATTCAGTGCTTTTTTTTTCTCACATAAATCACAACATATTTGCACTTTTTTCACACATAAAATCAATAACAATGGAAAGATGCATTTAAAAAATAAAAAAATAAAAATCCCACACCTTCACAGAGGGCGGGACCAGTGTGTGTTCCGTTTCCGTGGCAACAAGCCCACGGCCATTTCACAATATTTCTGCGTCGCTGCAAAGACGACGTCAGCGGTTTGTCTCGTGTGTGAGGCTTTTGTTCACGCCTCAGTTACTCATGGCAGCGTGGGCGGGTCAAACGCGGCAGGTGCAGGTCTGAGGTCCTGCCCCGAGCGCGAGAACTTCAGAACGAGACGTGACGCAGACTCGGATTAAAGAGATTAAAGGGAAAAACTCACAAAAACAAGGCCAAAGGTCAAAGGTCGGCCTCTCCTCCCTGATTGGTCGGTTCTTAATGTTCAGATCTGGATTTAAGGACGACGTGTCGAACCCCAGGGTCACGCAGAGCGGGTCAAAGGTCAAAGGTCAGAGTGAGGAGCCTGAACCACTACTACTGCTGCTACTACTACTACTACTACTACTACTACTACAGGAACTACTACTGCTACTACTAAACCAGGACTAGACAAAGACTAGACCAGGACTAAACCAGGACTAGACCAGGACTAGACCAGGACTAGACCAGGACTAGACCAGGACTAGACCAGGACTCCAAATGAAGCTCATCGAGGGTAGCAGTTACAGGTGTGAATAGATGTAGGTGTAGATGTTCCTCATGTTGAACTCAAACCCCAGGGTCATGTAGAGGGTCAAAGGTCAGAGTGAGGAGCCTGACAGCAGCAGGTACACACAAACTGAACTGGAGCCAGAGTCCATGGAGCCCAGTCACGCCCATGAACATTTCCTGTTTGAACGCGGCGGCGGCGGCGGCCATCTCTGAACTTCTGACTCTGCTCTAACGTGAAGAAGTGAAAGTCTTGCGCCCTCTGCTGGGGTTTTGTTGGTGGAATGAAACTTCCTTTGTGGTGTGGAATGTTCCACAGTGAGGCTTTACTGCACTTTAAATGCCCAGTACTGCTGTTCAAAAGGATTTTCTAAAGACGTTTATCATCAGACGCTTTGTTCAGAGCCTCAAACCTCCACCTGACTCCTCCCCCTCGCCTCCTCTGCCCTCTCTCTCCTCCTCCTCTCTCTCCTCCTCTCTCTCCTCCTCTCTCTCATCCTTTCTCCCTCTCTCCTCCTCTCTCTCCCTCTCTCCTCCTCTCTCCTCCTCTCTCGCTCATCCTTTCTCCCTCTCTCCTCCTCTCTCTCTCTCTCTCCTCCTCTTTGACTCCTCCTCTCCAAACCCCATTTCTCCTCCTCGCTTTCCCTCCCTGCACACCTCTCTCTCTCCACTTCTCTCTCATCCTTTCTCCACCTCTCCTCCTCCTGTCTCCCTCTTTCTTCCACCACTCTCCCTCCCTCCTGCTCTCTCCTTCTCTCCAGTGTAGACACAGTGGTGCTTTAATCTAGCGTGTGAAATACCAAAGTCGTGTGATAATCCTCAAGAAACAATAACAACTCCATGGAGATGTTATTGTTTACCCTGGAATGTCCCGCGGTACAGCATTAAACCAGGACCATCTATCTCCACGACGACCAGCAGGTGACCGGGCCAAGTTACAGGTCAGATCTGTGGAGAGGCGACTCCACCCGCTGGAAGAATGTTTTTTTTTCATGGAATTTCTGCTGTGAGAAAAACATTTGTGTTTGGAGGAATGTCGAACACTGGAGCGCTGTTAAAGCCAAACTGTGGAACATTCAAGGCAACGCAACAGCTTCACCATGGAGACGAGACGGCAGCAAACCCACAGCCTGAAGTTACACAGTGCAGCTTTAAAGAAACTGCACGGCTCATTTAGAGTTTGGTGAAAGAAAAGTTCAGACTCAACATGAACTCCACACTCCTCCACCCTCCTCCTCCTCCTCTCTTCACCTCCTCTCTTCACCTCCACTCTTCACCTCCACTCTCCTCCTCCTCCTCTCCTCTTCCTCCTCTCCTCTTCCTCTCCTCTTCCTCTTTAACTCTTTCTTTACACAGATTCTGTTTGTCCTTCGTTATTAAAACGCTCTTTTCCCACAGAAAACGCTCAGACCAGCGTCTCACGTTTGTGCTGCAGTTACGTCACATTTACGTCGCCTTTGACACGAGACAAAATACAGCCTCGTACTCGTACTCACACTCGTGCTTGTACTTGTACTCGTGCTTGTACTTGTACTCGTACTGCCAGTGTGTGTGTGGTTACCTGCAGATACGTGGACACTGCGGTGGGACAGCACGTGGTGAAGCGGCTGGGCAGGTGCGCGTCCAACAGGGTCCCTCCGTGCTGCACGCGCACACACGCACACACGCGCGCACACGCACGCACATGCACACACGCACACAGGTGAAAACATTAGTGTGTGTGTGTCAGAGTCAAACAGGATGCACGTCTGGCTCTATTGTTTTGGGCTGATCGTTTTAGCTGAAGTTTGAGTCTTTGGACTTTGGACGCGAACGTGTGACTCAAGACGCGATAACGAAAAAGTTTAGTCCATTCAAACAGTCACGAGGCTGCACCAGTGCCCTGTGGGCACTTTATCTACAAGAGGCGTGCCAGTGCGTGCCAAAACGTGCCAAAGATCAAAGTGTACTCACAAGGATCGTCCAGTACGCGGCGTACGCCATGAGGAAGCCGGGAAGAGTGCGCTGCGCTCGGCTGTGCCTCTGGCTCAGCTGTCGGTCCTGTCCCGCCCTGGAGCCTGCATCATGCCCAAAGCTCGTGCCACTCCCCGCGCGCGCACTCCACACCTTTCACAACACGCGCGCGCACACTCACGCACGCGCCTCGTACAGTTACAGTAGATCAGGACAGACCTGAGCGGACACGCGGATAAAGTGAAGACTGCGCGTTCCAGCGGGACTCTCCCCAAAACACCCACACACGCACACGCACGCAGCCTCACGCACGCTCACGCACACTGATCTCTTTGCGTCACTTCGGCTTCAGTTTAAAAACATTTCCTCTTAATTTTCACGGAGAAAGTGGAAATCTACAAACGTGAAATCCACAAATGTTTTCTATCAGTGACGGGAGGGCATCTGACACAACACGGCATGTGGCAGGGCATCTGACACAACACGGCATGTGGCAGGGCATCTGACACAATACGGCATGTGGCAGGGCATCTGACACAATACGGCATGTGGCAGGGCATCTGACACACCACGGCATGTGGCAGGGCATCTGACACACCACGGCATGTGGCAGGGCATCTGACACACCACAACATCTGCTGATTCACTAGACACGTGACCTGCCCCCACCTCAGTCTGACATACAGGAGGATGGGAGGGCATCTGACACACAGGGATATACAGCAGTGGGATGGGAGGGCATCTGACACTCCAAAAGAAAGTGTTATTCCTTTAAATATGCCGTTGCTATGGAGACACAAACACAACATTAAGCAACTTGACCAGACGCCCGAGAGGAAGTACTCCAGATATGTACTGCAGTAAAAGTACTTGTACTGCAGAGTAATACTCCAGTAACAGTATTTGTACTGCAGTAAAAGTACTTGTAGTGCAGAGTAATACTCCAGTAACAGTATTTGTACTGCAGTAAAAGTACTTGTACTGCACAGTAATACTCCAGTAACAGTATTTGTACTGCAGTAAAAGTACTTGTACTGCAGAGTAATACTCCAGTAACAGTATTTGTACTGCAGTAAAAGTACATTCCTGCAGTAGAAGTTACAGTGACACAACAGTGAAGTGGGCGTGTGAAAGAAACATCTGACCAATCACATTTCAGCATTCAGAACTGTAAAAACTACTACTACTACTGCTACTGCTACTACTACTACTACTACTACTACTACTGCTACTGCTACTACTGCTACTACTACTACTACTACTACTACTGCTACTACTACTACTACTACTACTACTGCTACTACTGCTACTGCTGCTGCTGCTACTACTGCTGCTACTACTACTACTACTACTACTACTACTACTACTACTACTGCTGCTACTGCTACAGCTACTACTACTGCTACTACGACTTTAAGACTCTTATTTGAAGTTTCCTCAAACATTTTCTTTTCCTTTTTTTCTCTTGAGTCATTTCTTACATAATCAGAGCCACAGAAGAAAAAAAACCCACACAACAAAAAACTGCATACAGAAGTGGACTAAACCAGGACTAAACCAGGACTAAACCAGAACTAAACCAGGACTAAACCAGATCTAAACCACATCTAAACAAGGACTAAACCAGGACTAAACCAGGACTAAACCAAGACTAGACCAGGACTGGACCAGGACTGGACCAGGACTAGACCAGGACCAGACCAGGACCAGACCAGGCCTGGACCAGGACTAAACTGATCTCAAACCAGGACCAAACCTCCTGCAGATGTGGACTGACCACAGGCTGAAACAGGAGCGACACAGATTCAAATGAAGCTCATGAAGCCTCTCCACAGATCTGACCTGGTCTGGTTTGGTCTCCATGGAGATAGAAAGGTTTAATGCCATACTGTGGAACATTCCAGGTCTACAGCAGAGAGAGGAGAGGAGAGGAGAGGAGAGAGGAGAGAGGAGAGGAGGGAGGAGAGAGGGAGGAGAGAGGAGAGAGGAGAGGAGGGAGGAGAGGAGAGAGAGGGAGGAGAGAGGAGAGAGGAGAGGAGAGAGGAGAGGAGGGAGGAGAGGAGAGGAGAGGAGAGGAGAGGAGAGGAGGGAGGAGAGAGGAGAGGAGAGAGGGAGGAGAGAGGAGAGGAGGGGAAGAGGAGACAGGGAGGGGAGAGAGAGAGAGAGAGAGAGAGAGAAGGGAAAGAGGTGAAAAGAGAGGAGATTGAGGAGAGATTGAGGAAGGGAGAGAAAGGAGGAGAGAAAAGAGAGGGGGAGAGAGAGAGGAAAGGGAGGACAGAGGAGAGAGAGGAGAGGAGAGAGGGAGGGGAGAGGAAAGAGGGAGGGGAGAGGAGAGAGGACAGGGAAGAGAGAGGAAAGAGAGGAAAGACAGGAGAGAGGAAAGAGGGGAGAGAGGAAAGAGAGGAGAGGAAAGAGAGGAGAGAGGAAAGAGAGGAGAGAGGAAAGAGGGGAGAGAGGAGAGAGGAAAGAGAGGAAAGAGGGGAGAGAGGAAAGAGAGGAAAGAGGGGAGAGAGGAAAGAGAGGAGAGAGGAAAGAGGAAAGAGAGGAAAGAGAGGAGAGAGAAAAGAGGGGAGAGAGGAAAGAGAGGAGAGAGGAAAGAGGAAAGAGAGGGGGGAGCGGGTGAATCCAGGTCAGTCGATGTTTGTCTCGTTTCTGCAGCGCCACTTTTCCAAAACGAACTCTCGCGTTGTTTTCCGGGGTTTGCTTTATTTGCATAAACTTTAACTTTCCGGTGCCGCGCGCGCGGAGACACCGGCGCCACAACAAACAGAAATACGTGAAGTACGAGCAGCAGCCAGCCCCGAGTACTGCAGTAGTAGTAGTACTTTGCAGTAGTAGTACTTTGCAGTACTTTGCAGTAGTACTCACCTCGTCCTTGTCTTTCTTGTGGTGCGCGTGCGTCCTCTTCTTGTGCGGCATGTTCACGGAGAGACGCGGACCCAGAGCTGAAAGTGTCCCGAGTGTCAGCGCGTTTCTCCGGTGGAAAGTCTCCGTCAGACCCGCGGTGAGGAGGAGCGGAACCGGAGAGGACCTGCCCCCGTCCCGCCCCTCCCTCAGGAAACCGCGGGCACGGTGCTCTGGCGCGAGCCCGTGCACCGGGAGGGGGGGGGGGGGGTTCGGAGGAAAAGGAAAAGAAAAAGTGATTAAAATGAAAAAGTAAAAGTGTTTTGTGTTTTTGTTTTTACGCCTCCGGACACAAAATGGCCGCTGCGGTTTGTGTCACTTTCACTGAGTCAGAGCAGAGACCCCCCTGATGACGTAGAGACAGGCCGAGGACGAGGCCTGGAGTTGGGCTTGAACCGGACACGCCCCGCGGCCCCAGGAACCGTTGAGTCACTGCTCCGGTGTCCACTCCTCCCTCTGTCTTCCCTCTGTTCCTCACCCAAACACCACTCCTCCCCTTCTCTCCATCACTCCTCCCTCTCTACTCCCCCTCCTCCCTCTTCTCTCCATCACTCCTCCCTCTCTACTTCCCCTCCTCTCTCTTCTCTCATCACTCCTCTTCTCTCCATCACTCCTCCTCTTCTCTCCATCAGTCCTCCCTCTCTACTCCCCTCTCCTCCTCTTCTCTCCATCACTCCTCCCTCTCCTCTCTCCAGCGCCTCTCTTCTATCACTCCTCCCTCTCTCCTC